>JBBPKI010000140.1:0-39376 GCA_038089155.1 Nevesoporus exiguus
CGAGGAGCGAGGAATGGAAGTTGGTGCCATAAGTGCACAGCGATCAACGTGACGAATGTGCATGTTTGTGGTAGCGGACTCAGATTTCAGATGCTGGCCACCAGTGACTGACTCGGTACCCCTAGTTTGCGCGTGATTTGCACCAGCCCGTCGCGCCACACGCTACGACATGGGTACCCGGTGCATTAATATGCCCTGTGGTGATAAGACAACAGGAGAGGTGAACATAAGCTCGAAGCTACCAAGAGTGAAGAAAGAGCTGCTGGGAGTCGGTCGTGCCGGCAGATGAGTACTTAATGAGCCTTGACCGGGAAATGCCGAGTGCACCATCGCCGGGGCCGACCCCAAGCAAACTCGACCTCGAGCCCCGGTCCTCTCTCGAGCTGCACCACTGACACACTCAGCTTGACTGAGCCAGTCGACGACCTCTCTTAGATGATACATATTCATATTTTCCCAAAGACTCCGCTTTCTGATCCTTCTCGTTCTACGTAATGACTACTGATCACGCACATTCACGCATGTCAAGCTCCTACTTGAAGTTCCTAAGGGACGCCTATCATGCTGGCGGCCAGGATAAAAATATCTCATCTTGTCGTTCAGACTCATGCCCTGAGATGCATATAGCCCGGTGTGCACTAGAGCACAACGCACCTATCGTGCTGGCGGTCAAGATGAAAATACATCATCTTGTCGTTCAGACTCACGCCCTGAGATGCACACGGTGATTTGTCATTCAATCCACCAATCTTTACTGCTGAATCCACGAGGTACTGCAACGAGGCGTGCAATGTAAGTGAATCAAATTGATCAATCAATCAGAATCTTCCAGTTCTCGATGATCCAACCCGCACATGCTTTGTTGATAACGGCCGCCGACACCCAATAGACTCGTCGTGCTGCGGGTGGATCCAGGGGCGCGGTTGAACGAATGCCTGCGGATACTCGAACAGTTTTTGATTGGAGCGTAACAAAACGTCACCTGTCCTCGCGTCGTGGTGGCCAAGGGTCCATGTCTGCCTCTGTATTGGCGGACAATACTTGGTACGTTTGCATGCATGCCCCTACAAGCCCGCCGGTGAAATCCACACGATACACAACGTCGCGTGGGATGATGATCCTGGATGAGCGGGGAAGATTAAGAAGACATGTAGTGATAACCAGACTTCGTGCCAGCCAATCACTCTGTCGCCTCCATTTTTGAAGTGTAAGGCATCAATGGATGTGCGATAGTGAACCGTCGGACGTCGGACGCCTCTCTATTTTTTCTCAGTATATTATCCACACGCGTTATCTTTTGGAAACGGCTTTTCTGTAGGAATTGGATGGCGTGTTGGAGTTACACAGAAGAAAATAGAAGAATATAATGTGGATGATGGAAGCATGACTGCACACCCCACACGGGGAAGGCATCAAAGCGGAGAATAAAATGAAGTCGATGGGGTAGGATGGTCTGCAGCGTGAGGACACGGTCCTGGGCCTGTACAGAAAGGAGTAGCACAGCGAAGGAGCAACACGGCGGAGTACGGATAGGGACAGGGGCAGAGGAAGCGGGGTGATGAAATCTCGCAAGAGTCCTGCATGATTGCCAACTTGGCCCCTACATCCTCGCGTATTCGAGGCTCGACAACATTCCGGCTGTCTGTCAGCGAACTAGCCAAGTTCGAGGATCACCACCATCGGCGGTCATTGATATTCGCCTGTCTATAAGTCACACGCCGCAAACAGTCCCACGGGATATGACCTATTTGGCGAGAAGGAAGCGAAACACGTGGCCTAGACATGGTGGCGGACGCGAAGATGGATGGGAAAACCGCCAAGAAAAATGGAACCATCGGTCGGCGGGATAAACAATTTAGGATCTAAACGTGCGTCTCGGAATCCGAGTTGCCCAACTGGGGTAAGCCAGTTTATTGGTCTGTGTGACCCGGGTCGCGAACGAAGACATCAAGCTTACGGACGGTAACTTTCCAGGGACAGATGCGGCCCCACCCCATCAACTATGAGGCGCCACTCCCTTAGATGAATGGACAAAAGGTCTAATCACTCGGAGAAAGGGAAGAGTTCCTCGCTGGCCAAAGATGGCCGTAAATGAATCTGTGAGAGGTCGTTGGGTCTAGGCGAGTATACGCGAAACAGGCTCCCAGGACGCAGAGTGTAACGTCACGCCACGAAGTTGAAGAAGAAAATGTACTAGTCGGAAGCTGGCAATAGAATGCTGAGCCAGAACTCGGGCCGCGTAAATGGAGGCAGGCGAAATAGAGTCACACAGAAGTGCCTGTAGGAGAGCTCTGGAAACACGCCGATGAATTCTCAAAATCGACATTGGAAGCAAAAGGGGGAACTATAACAGGTGCTTGCCTCCAGTTGAGATAACGGAGGCTCTGGGAGAGTGATGTCTGGTCATGTTTCCGTTGAAGCTCGGAAGACATCGGAATATGATCGAAAGACCCTGGGTGAGTGAGATCTGAAAGTAGCGTAGGACGTTGTGACCCGACGGACTTAACCATTACAAGCAGTTTTTGATTAGAACCCGGCCTAGTCAGAGCCCGATAGGAAAGTGATGCCACAGTTTCTCCACATGATATTACGGCCAGTATGCCGACGGCGCCAATGGGAAACAAAGGTGACCCAAGATATTAGCGGACATCGTCGATCGCCACGTTGGTCTCTAACCAATCGCTGGCGCCCGCTCGCTCTGTGTTTGGGCATCGAATATACTTGTAGGGCCAGCCCATTCCGCCCATCAGCCTATCCTTGGAAGCGCTTCCTCCCCCACACGACTCCCGCAGGTTAAATTCCCGCTGGACCGAAGGAAAAGGATCCGGATGACGAAAGTGTGACGGCGCGATCCGAACGAATGGGTGTCAGAGCGAGAGGGCCGATTGGGCGGGGAGGGTGAAACTGATCGCGATTCGGGCACCCTCGACCGTAACGACAAGAGTACAAGTAGGCTTGATTTGGGGACTGGAAGGTAGGCCCTGGCGTGACCATGCAACGAAGAGTGATAGTGCTCGGCTGTCGTAGACATGAGTCGATGTGGACATCCGTCGGCGGCGGTTGTCTGACGATTATTCCGCGCAGGCCGCGGAGGACCCCGTGGTATATCTGACAAGAGAGAAGTAGTATATAGCTCTGGAACAAGAAACGCAGATGGGGTAGGAAGTGGGTTGGCGTAAGGTGCAATTCCTCCGTCGTGTGAAGATCCAAGTACCACGTTCGTTCTTTGGAACCAGGCTACCCGTGCTGGCTTGAAAAAATATTTCATCCGAGACCACCCAAGACTTGACTCGCAATCTAAGTATAACTCAGAAGGATACTTGAATCGAGAATATAACTCCAGTCCCAATGGGTAGAAGGGACAATGCATAGCACACGTACAGCACGCGAGATGTCCCAAAGCTCCGCAGCTCAACGTTGAAGGTTGAGTACCAACTCCCGGATTGGCCCTACAGAGCTAATTGCGCGATCGCAGATGGGAAAGCAAACAGCTCCTCCTATCACCCGAATCGTCACACGTGACATTCAAGGTTGTCAGGGGAAGGCGATGATATGAATTCAGTTCTCATAGGTTAAAAGGCTCCTGCACCAAGATGAGATGAGCGAGAGGCGAGAGAACGGCGAGGACCGAAATGATGGGGATCACCATTCCATAGCAAGGGTGTGTACCCGGGCGTGTATTGAGTAACCACAGGATGTCATGGCGACGACATGACAGGCATATGTTCGTTGATGAAGTTCGCATGCTGTAGGGCCACAGCCTACGAGAGGGAACGCTGTCATGAAGTCATCAGGGGACAGGGAACTAGCTACTTCCCGTGCCTTAGTTAGGCCAGCCTCTTGTCAGTTTGCCCTACGCGGTCTCCACCATCAGTGTGGGTAATGGCATCAACGCCATCGGCGATATGCAAATCAACTCGTGTGGCCAAAAGTACCTTGCCTTAAGGTGGGCTTTACGTCTGCCCCATGGGAAGCAAAGGCCTCAAATACCCCCAGTACGTGTCCTGTCTCCATGAACAGGCACAAACAAGCTTACAGGCACCAAGAATGGTAGGTTCCAACGGGTCAAGGATGATTTCGCGATCGTCGGGTACCCACTCTGGTACTGGTGTTGAGTCTTGACCGGTGGAGACAGGAGGATGGAGGTGCCGGTTGCCACTGGCTCGTCCACGTCGTACTCGGAGTGACCATAAGGCACCGAGTCTATATCCGTCGCTCGCCCAGTCGGATACACAGGCGGCAGCACATCGACAATAACCTGATATATCGAAGACCTAGACCTAGAATCCTTCGCGCCATCGGCCGATAGAATTGAGCTGATGGGACACGTTCAGTCTGTCAGAAAACCGACAGCCTGCATTTTGCGGTCGCGGGACAGAAGACAACTCAAATGGGACCGAAAGACCAAATGGAGATGATACCGTCAGACCAACTCCCCGACTTTTCTCGTCGGAGATCGCCTGGCAAGCTTGCGGTCCGACGGGAGTGCCAGCCTAAGGGAAGGTAAAAAAAGTGTATCCCTGTATCGTTATCTTGCTTAACCCTATCTCGATCGCGGACTGTGAAACGAATGATTGCTATGCTGAGGTGGCCGTCGCCGAATGGAAAGATTCGTTTGCTTCCGAGTCCGCGCTGACCACGGAGAGGCTACCCTGAAAGAGACCTGTCAATCGGGTGCGGACACTGCGCACACGACAGAACCTGCGACAAGCTTGCACCGATCGCCCTCTCTCTTTGTGGGAGTTCCCCGACGAATGTGTCAGCCGAGAGACAGCTGGACCATGTCAGCGTTCTGACACCGCACAACAACCATGCATAATACAGGATAAACATCAAGTCGTTGATTTAGTGCAAAGCAGGTGCAGAATTCAAATATGGTGGGACAAACGCCGTCGTGCAGTACGTCTTTTCGTGAGGTGGAAGACTTGGACACGGAAGTCTCCGCGACCGCGGGAGAGCACATGCTTGTTGATTAGATCGGATATTCGGCCACGGACGCCGCAGAAGCACATGTCTTTGATGAGCCGGCCCGGCGACGTTAATGCGACAGGGGTAAGCCCCAAGAAGCTTGCCAAATGGGTTAGATGCAATGAACGTACCCTGAGAGGTGAGATGACAAAGGCAGGCACCTTGCGGTGCGATGTGACAGCCTTCTTCCATAAGTACAAGACGACATGCGTAGTACCGTTCTAATACGAGCATTGCAGAAGCTGACAAATGCAACGTGACGATGTTCATGTCACAATTCCGAGTAACGAACTATGGAAATTCTGATGGTCCTAATCGGATCCTACAATGTTTTCTTCTCGAATCTGATAAATCTGTGTCGACTCCGACTCGGAACCATGCGGCGTGATCACTCCAAAGCAGCCCCAAAGACCCTGGTAACGCAGTTGGACATCTATGGTTAGTCCCCCCGAATCTGTCAAACTTAACCTTGTCCTGTACCTGCAACATACCGCGTGTATGACATGGCAATCTCATTTCTGCAGCTGAAGAGCCCATGCACCAAGCGACGGAGAACTTCATCTACAAGGTTAAATACGCGCAAGAGTACCGTGAACGGCCAAACGGGCTCCTCTCTACTCACTTTAGCAGATCCTAAATGGAGTTTGTGCTGATTATGAGTACGCAGTGGGCAGCTGTCACTGGCTCATCACGAGTCATGGAGTTGCCGTAGCCCGTTGACAATCCAACATCACTTGGCTGCCATGGCCACGGCAAACTATCCAATCGAATGGGTATAATGATCTACAATCGCTGTAGTGGCGCCCGGCACGACATCCCTGGAATGAATAAAAGCTGAAGGGTCGGCCGCCGTCCCTAGTCTGCCAATGACTTGCATTTGGTTACGTCCAACATGCTTGGCAAGACTAGGGAGCAATAGCATCATATGGCGCACGATCCCAGGCACCTTGATGTGGCTAAGGGCTGAATCAATAACGGGTTCGAGAAAGCGACCCCGACTCGGAGGATAATGAAGGGATGGCGTGCTACTTACGATGAGTCACGCGATAGAATTACATAACTACAATATAGATGATTTATTCAGCTATTTTGTGGATTTAAATGTTCATCCCCATCGCAATATGCACTTGGGAGCAACCGCCATCGCACCATTGGGCCCGCAGCGGTTACAGGACTGTGGACGAGTTATGTACTTGGTCGTAGCAGGGCGCCACAATCAAGTAGTAAATGGCAAGCGATTCGACTTGGGGCTCCGACTCGATGCTAGCACTTAGCAGGCTTGATGTTTGTTGCCCCAAGAAGAGGTGGTGGCTCAGGTCTTCTGCTTAGTCAGCTTCGCTGTGACTCGAGGGTTCCGAGTCATTCAGCGCTGTTGAAAGACAACCTCGTCCAAGTTCTACACTCCTGCCACCGAACATGGTTTCAACACATACCAGCCATGAAGGCTCACAAGAACCCGCTCCGGTGACGCCAGGAGGGACTTATTCGATACAAGTGAGTTCGCAAAATTTTTTGTTCACACCCCCAAAGGGCCACACAAGCCACCAGTATTGTTGCTGACTCATCACACCTCCAGACAGTCACGGTCGGATGTAAGATCTATATTCGCAGACCGACATCAGAAGGTGGAGAAGAAGAGCGTCTTGCAGAAATCCTTTCTATCCGTGACAAGCCCATAAATCCATACGCTGTCGCTGCTGCTGCTGCTGCTGGGCGGCGCGCCACACGGGGGAGCATCAAGGAGGAAGAACCCGAGCCCAAACTCGAGGATAAATGGGAATTCTTTGTTCATTGGGACCAATTCAATAAACGGTTGGACGAGTGGGTCACTGGCTCGCGCCTCGTCCTCAGTCGTGATTTGGAATGGCCCCGTCCTAAGCCATCGGCGGGCAAGAAAGCTGGACCTAGCGCACAGAAAGCGCCAGGCAAAGTTCCTCGCTCGCAATCACTTCTCAAGAAAGCGACCACTAATGCAGCTGCTGTCGCTTCACCCACGCCGGCTTCAACTCCGGGTCCAAGCACTGGGCGTGCTGGGTATACGTCACCGTCACCCGCTCCATCGCTTAAACGCAAGAGTCTTCACGAAGAGCAAGAAGAAGAGGAGGAGGAGGAGGAGGAGCCCGAGGATGAAGACCTCGATGCAGAAGGCGAGATGGACGTCGACGCTGAGGGTGAAGCCGAAAGCGACACCTTTGACCTCAGCGTCAATGGCACCCCACCTGAACCCTCTCAACCGGTTGCTGCGTTTAGTAAAGAGCAAGAGATCGAGAAACTTCGGACCTCAGGCTCCATGACTCAATCCATCTCAGAAATTGCCCGCGTGAAAAATCTCAATCGGCTCCAGATCGGTAAACACGAAGTCGATGCATGGTACTTCAGCCCTTACCCAAAGGAATATGCGCACCTACCGGTGCTATACATTTGCGAATTCTGCCTGTCGTATTTCCCATCCCAGATGATGTTATCCCGACATCGCCATCGGTGTACAATGCTCTATCCCCCTGGAAATGAAATATACCGCCATGAGGATATATCCTTTTTTGAACTGGATGGAAAACGCCAGTTGACATGGTGTAGAAACCTCAGTCTGCTATCAAAATGCTTCCTTGATCAGTAAGTGTCATGTCCTCGGCGCCGGTGCTACACTTGATGCTCAAGCTATGATTTATAGCAAAACTTTGTACTACGATGTGACCCCCTTCATGTATTATGTCATGGTGCGTGATCCTGTGTTTTCCCCTCTCCCACCTCTCATCACCACCGTTTTATAGACCCAGCGAGATTCCTCTGGCTGCCATATCATCGGCTATTTTTCTAAAGAAAAAGAATCTGCAGAAAATTACAACGTTGCTTGCATTCTAACGCTTCCGCAACATCAACGTCATGGCTACGGAAAGTTCATCATTGAATTCTCCTACGAACTCAGCAAGAAAGAAGGGAAGCTTGGGAGTCCGGAGAAGCCACTCAGTGATCTAGGTCTCCTTTCGTACCGGGCCTATTGGGCCGAAGTTATCGTGGAGCTACTGCTCAACACAAGCGATGAGCTAAGCGTCGATGATATTGCCCAAAAGACGTCCATCACACACGCGGATGTCATGAATACGTGAGTGCCTTCCATTCTATCCCCTCCCCCTTCTTCATGTACAGATGCCTTGAATGATGACTCTCGAGATCTAACGCAATTAATTCTAGGTGTACGACGTTGCAGTTGTTCAGATATTGGAGGGGTCAACACACAATCTGTCTGACGGACGCCGTGCTTGAGAAGCACGAAAAAGTACGCAACAAACGTAGACGCCGCGTCCACCCTGAACATCTCATTTGGAAACCTCCCGTCTTCACTCGGGATCAACTCCGCTTTTACTGATGGACGCTCACGTGTTCTTTTTTTTTTTTTTCTTTACTCCTTTTCCCTTGATTTTTTTCTCTGTCGAAAATACGTAGGCGTCATCGCTGTAGCTCTAGCGTGTCCTGTTTCGAACTCATCACCGCCAATGATATGATACCACTACAAGACCCACGCGCCCGTGACATGGCCAAGTCTTCGACGTATCGGAGATACTTCATAAAAGCTATCTAATCTATCAAGTATGAATCAACTCATTTTCTCGTGCGCTCTGTACCCGCCTTCTCATCACGATACCTTCTTCCTCGCCGGCCCGGTCTGATTCTCTGCCATCACCCTCGGTGAACGTATGCAATGGCATGCGCGGGATAAGTGGCGACGGCGGCATAGACACCGCAGGCGAAAACACGCCCTCACCTGCTAGCCTCAAACCTTCCTCTCCTGCAAAGCAGTAAGCTTGCTGCGACGACGCCTCCAACGCACACGTCTGGTTCTCCGTCACTGTTTCCGCCTCCCTCTGTAGCTGCATCCCCATTTGGCCCCAACCGCGTGCCTTTTCGCGCGCGCGGAAAGTGGCGGACACCACGCCTGCGCGTACAACAGCTTCGGACACACGTCCATCACCGTCTTCATATCCACGTCCGTACGCGTCCCCGTCTTCATCTTTACCTCTATCTCCATCCCCATCTCCGCTCATCCACTCTTTGGACTCTACCGAGTCCTCGGGCGCTCGGCGCTCGGAACAACGTGCCGATCCTTCCGACGCGAATGCGGTTGGCACGCGCGCGGAGACGGGGACTGCAACGGCCACGCCGACTCGTTGCTCGTTGGAAGCGGTATCAGCGTCGCTTGTGGAGGCCTTGACGTCGTCGACGACGCCGAGCGTGCGTGCGATCACGTACGAGGTCACGTCCTGCCGTTCGTGACAATGTTCATTCGACGTGGGTAGTGGCGTTGGTGTGTTCGTACGATGACGGACATATGCCCATTAACCGGGGAATGGAAAAAAAAGGGGGGGAGGGACGTTAGTGAATAGAAGGAGAAGAGGTAAGAAGGGACGAGAAGGTAAGGGAAAATAATGAACGTGATGACGGGGAACGAACACGACGAGCGTGACTGCCAGATCATGATACACTACAGTACGAGATGGCAGGCGCCGCGTCAAGCGAATCAAATACCTTGGGGGCGGAGATATGAAGGCCAATACGAACATGAGAGGCTGGGAGACGGGAACTTCGGAACGGCTCGCCGTAACAGCCTATAAAACAAAATAAAGTGTAAAATAAGGTTAAATAAGCAGAAGAGGCGAGCCGCCCACTTCAAGGTTCGAACAAAGACCAAAAAAATTATTACCGATTACGCAAAAGGGGGGAATGACCGGACGAGAGAAGAGGAGGACGTACGAGAAGCGTCAAGAGGACAACAGGGAGGACAAGCACGACCGCCAACACCCGGAATGTCGATGCCACACGCCCGACCCACGAGTTAGGCCGGTAATACCACAAATAGGCCACGTATGCATGCCAGAGGCGACTAGGGAGTGTCAGGAGGGCTCGCCAACCCGCAAGAAAGACGGATGACGGCGACGATTCAGAAGATAGTGCGTCCAAGGACGCGGAAGGTGACGAGCCCCACGCGTTCATCATGGTGTAAATGGATCGTGATGATTGGATGGTGGCGAGGATTCGGGAGATCCGATGCGGTCTGTTCCTCGCTCTTGTGTTAGAGTCTTGTCAGCCCCGTTGATTACGATAGGGCGCGGTGGAGGAAGGTCGGACGTGGGAGAGGCTTGAGAAGTAACGAAATTATGGCGTAAGCTGTCCGAACTGAGAGTCAGGTATCTGCGAGCCAGTTGTGAGAGAAGTCAAAGGTAAATGCCAGATCGACTGTGGTAACCCACATCTAGTTATCAAGCTCAATACTGGAGTGTGCGCGTGATAAGGATATTGATCTGAGACCCGGTTTGGACGTGGCTGATGGCACTTTTCAGTAAAGAGCACGTGCCAGCACGGTGCCATCCATTTTGCATAACGCAACGACACAGTTAACTCTCATTCACAACGCTATAAGCAATCCCTCTAGAATTCTGGACCCGATATCGCGAGATAGTACAGACATGACGAGGCTACATGATGTCTCCCAACAGATCGTGTTAAGGGAAGTCCATTGGTGTACAAATAACTACGAAAGATCCTATGCTGAACAGCAACGACAAACGAAGCAAGAAAATTACGACACGATGAGAACATATCCAGACAAGCAGACCGTGCTGCCCATAGCATTAGCAAGGAAACGGAGACGTGCGTGCAGAACAAGAGTGATGAAGCTAAGGGAACATGATATTGGAGGGGAATACGACACCGTCTGGGCGGACCATGATGATCGGTCGACGTTTGCCGACCTGATTTTCTGGCGGCAAACACCCAAGGACCTCAGTGCACCTCACCTCTACATACGGTGAGTGCTCAGACCCAAAGAAGATGTGAATGGGCTCCGCCTTGTTGAAGTTTTCGCCGTAAACCGTCAGCATCTTGCTGATGTGAGGGTTAGGTTTCGTCAAGACCCCACGCGACTGCGCGCAGTTTGTCTTGGATGCTTCCGCAGCACGATCCGGGGGGAGGTATTTTACGACTGCGGGGAATGGCGTGACTTGCTTGGAAGGGATGGGGAACGACCCAGTTTGTGGCGCGTTCTGGTTGTCGAACAGGACAGGCGGAACGTAGAAATTGTACCGCACTTGGTCTGAAAATAACCAGTTAGGACGGAAAAAGATGAAACAGCACGGATGAACTATTACCAGTACCAACAATCGTCCAGACACTTGTTTCACCGATATCAACCTGCCATAGCGCCCCTGATGATGCGCCGGAATCACTAGAAGAACCCCGACGACCAGAGGAGGCAGAACCCGCTGATGTAGGACGTCTCCGTCCCTTGGGCCCTGGATTCTTGACAATGCCACCGGCGCTCGACGTAGAGCGTTTGCCCTTCTTGACGCGGCCACCATCATTAGAGTAATCATTGGATGATGAGGGCGAGGCAGGCTCGCTGTTGGCCGCGCCATTGGTTTGACCAAAGTAATCAGCACCATTTGACATCGATGCCGGCGTTGAGACGACAGGAGAACCCGGTAGAATCGGTGACGTTGACCCAAGACTCTGTGGGATATTCCACTGCCGACCTTCGATTGGTCTGTAGGTGTTCACTTTTTCGCCCATGCAAGACAAGAAGGCACCCGTCAGCCCGGGAGTACCGGGCTCTGGCAAACCCTTGGTGGAGTCGTACACCTCAAAGGCAATCTTGTGTAGTTGGGAGACGGGGTCGCCACAAACCTCGCCGGGAGCACAGAAGTGGTCTGCTACGCCCTTGGCGCCTTCCTGAAGGCCTCCTCCGACAACGGTTGTTTGGTGGTCCACTTTACGTATGATGAGAACAGGTGAGACGACACCAGAAACAAGACATTGCAGCACAACCGTCTGGTTGTAGTAGATCGGAATCTGGGAGCCGTTGTTCGTGAAAGGGATAGCGTTCGGAGGAGGGGAAGGGTAATCGGGCTGGGGTGGCGGCGGTGGCGGGGCGTCGATGCCGCCAGAAGGTTTGCTCACGTCAACGATGTACATAACAAAGGGGTCCCAACTTGCGGTGCGAGCAATGAAGGATGGTGTGCTGGACCTCACGCGACTGTCAATACCCAAAAGTGGTGCACCATCGGATCCCTTGAAAGATGATCCGGAGCCGGAAACGCAAAGGTACTTCGTAGACACAGTCTGCGAGCGCAAGCGGTGGAACAGCGAAATGGTCGAACCGTGGTTGATGCACACTGCCAAAAACAAATTCAATTCCATCAAGCGGGGACGAGTGAATTCCAGAATTGACGTACGCTCGAGGTTCTTGGCGCTTTGCCTCTTTTTGCTTGGTTTGCTGATGACTTTGATGGGCCGTGAAGGGAAGGTCCCGATAATACGCTCAGGCTCATCATCAGATGAGGGTGCTGTAATCTTAACGAGAGCTTCGACTTTCTTTTTCTTTTCATCAACATCTGATATGAAAAGTTGCTTGCCGACACAACGGCCGATGTAAGTCGTACCCGTTGGGGCATCGTTTACGTCAAAAATCTTGCCAGCGGCCGAGGTCCACTCAATTGTGCCTTCCTGTGGGACGGGTTCACCCGAGATGCAAACGGTAACACGTGGCGGGCAAAGCTTTGGCTCTTCCCCGCGGCGGACGACGTCCGTCCACCACGAGTTGCCAATCATGATCGCTGTGGGTGGGGGGCATAAGAAGCGTTTCTCAGTCCCGTAAGATTTTTGGGCGACTTTGGAGGACATCACAATGACGGTCCTTTCACCAAAGGCAAGGCGGTTCGGAGTCCGCACGTACTGGTCCAAGTAAGGACTGTTGGGGATAAACCTCAGTTTGGGCAATTTCAAATTAATGGAATGCGGGACTCACCGGATGAAGGTCAGCAAGTCACTCGACGAGCCCATGCCAGGGCCATGGCGCAGGCCAGGGAAGCCGGTAGCAATGCTGGGCATCAAAGACAGGTCAGTATGAGGGTTGGGAGCCAAGTATTGCGGGATATCGTCGTACGCTGGCATGCCCGAGTCAGGACGGAAACAGTGCGTGGCCTGTGGGGCGACGCCTGCTCGAAACATGTCAGAGCCATGAGCCATGTGAGACGGAACGGAGCTGGGAGAAAGGGAGTTATGCGGGAAGTGGGGGTCGTGTTGGAAGCGACCCATTCGATCCTGAAATGGTTGGAGGGCGGAAGGGAGGTAACCAGCACCGCCGCTCATACCATAATCGTCGGCAAACTCTGGATGATAACTAGTACCGCTGACGTTGGAGATGCGACGCTCAGGGAGGTCAGGATAATGACCATCGGAGAAACCTTTCTGGTGGCCATTGAGCTGGAAGACGGGCGAATGCTGTATGCCGGTCATGGAGTCGCTCGGGGTGAGTGGTGAGACCTTGCCGGAGCTGCCACTGTACGAGGAGGGGACGCTGCTCATGATGTCGTACGAGCTGCTGCTGGAATGGCCAAATGCGGGAACAGGGTCAGGGAAGGAGGAGCGAGGGTAAGTGGAGTCCTGGGTAATGGTATAAGATGGGCCCAAGGACGAGGACGAGGACGAGTTAGCACGATAGCGCGAGGAGAATGAGCCGGGGTTGTTGTTGAATAAGTCGTAGGGGGGGTGTTCAGGCACGTCCATAGATTCTGGGTGATCGAAGTTTTGCGGAGGGATCGACTGGTTGAGATGGTGGTGAGAAGGCGAAGCGGTGTCCACGGACTGCAGAGAAGAGAAGGTCTGATCGAGATCCGCGGGGTAGAGACCGTGCGAGGGTTGATGGGCGGTTGTGGGCCCAAAGTCCATTATAAGGTGGGGAGGGGGAAGCGGCGAGGGAGGGAGAGGTGGTGGTGGTGGTGATGGTGGTAGAAGACGAAGACGAGACTCGAAGGTGTTTGCGCAGATGGGCGATGTCGAGCAAATGGGTGATCGGACGCCGGAAGTTGCCGCTGTCACGGAGAGACCTTATTCAGCGATCAGGTCCTGCCAAGGCAAGGAATAGATCCGTGCCAGCTGAACACTATCGATACCGACTGGCAACACAACTCCGGTCAGTGAAATGTGCTGTAACCTAACCCAAAAATCATCGAGATCAGCATGCGACCGTTTCAGCCACGAGCGACTAACCTGGCTCCCAAGTCAATCACCACGAGGGCCTCTGAGAGGTTGCACCAAATGAGGCGTTGACGTTATGACACTCGACTCTTGCTACGTGGATGCAACTGGTGAGGCGGACGTGCTCGCCGCTGAGAGGGGATCAATCAAGGTGTGCGCGAAAATGGGGACACACCACACCTTTCCGCCACTTCTCCGCTTTTATATCTCTCGATTTGCTCAGAACTCTAATTGCGTCTAGGCATCCGTAAGACCCAGATCGCCAACACCGCGGCAGGCGCTGATTCACGAATAAAAAAGGTCCCATTTCCTTGCTATCAACTCCATGCTTACTCGTGTCTCGGCAAGCCCACAAAGATCTACCGCGAACTCATCTTACGATCTCTCTCTTGCCTTTCTTGTCATTGTCTGCCTTCCTTAACATATTGGCGCTCGGTATATTTTCAGGCGAACCGTTCCGCATCTGGCCCTTGCCTTCCGATTGGCCTCCGTCAACCTGCCTTGTGGCATTTACGCTGTGCGGTCACACACTCGGCGGAATTAATATCGCGCTTTTGTGCACAGCTCCCCCTTAGATCTCTGTATTTTCGACATCTCGGTGTTTGCCGTCAATGAGGTACATTGTCCACTTGCTCCACGAAAGGGTCTTATTCATTCTGGGTTACCGCTTGATAGACGCCTAGCTGTCCCGTTCTTTGCGCAACAATGTTAGCGAAACTCACACTGCACGTCTGTGACCAGCCTTACACACTGTTTACCCGGAAGCAATGCACCGCATATTCCCCTTCTAGCTGCCGCAGCTCACAATTCCATCGACGATCGCCTCTCGTCTTCGGATACGTGACCCTTGGTATGTAGTACCGCATCTCGTGCCGTGCGCGTGCTCACAGCCTCCATACTCCCAATCATTATGGGATCATCTTACAAGAATTCCGGCCAGACACCAAGTTGGTTACATCCGATCACGACCTCCTAACGGCATGCCTACTTATGCCATATGGCTCCTCTCTGCCACCGGGATCCGTGCCGCTCGTTGCAATCGCGCGGACTGTGACTGTCGTAGACCGATGCTATCACCAATGGCTCTACGGATCTGGCCCCCTTTTCCTCTTTTTTTCTTTTCCTCTTTTTTTTGTCATCCTTTCGGTTGCGCAGGGCAACCAGACTACAACTCAGCGTATCGATACTCCAATCGTATCTCATTGTCAAGCAGCTCATGGAATCCACGAGCACACAGTGAGAAGTCAATCCTTTATAGCAGGTACTGGCTTGCCTATTCACTATTCCCTGGAAGCGATTCAAGTTTAATCTCAAAATGATGATGCCGCGATGCGTGCTTTTTCACACCCCATCCTCCATCTTTTTGTTTTTATTGTATTTTTATTTTCCCCTTCATAAATCACTTCATGCTCCCTTTTCTTTCTCTTCTTCTCCAGATGGGTGACACATGCCCCTTGGGTGAGGTCGCAGGATCGTTTTGCGCCGTTACCACGAGTTTATCTCAGATAAGCCAAGCGGTGAGAGCGCAACGTTACATATTGATACTCCCTGCTTATGCGTCGATCGAGTGTGATTTAATTTCGGAAAGTTTGCTCTGATGCGGATAACCCTCGAACCTGTTTGATAAGTTTACTTCTGTGGACGTTGCTACTTTTTACTCAGGGTTCTGCCAGGGGGGTCCAAAGCTGACTCCGATGCCTGTGGAAGTTTCGATTTCGAAAGAAAAGGGGCATAGAAACCAACCGGAAAATGAATGATGCAGATGCCCATGACACAGAATCTGTATGTCATACAGCGCCGAACGCGAACGCTCAATGCCAGCCACCAACAGTATTATTAGCAGCTAGACATCCCATCTCAAGGCGGAAGCAATTGGGTAGCCGCCGACAACGATGCCACGAACGGACCACAGTTTCTGTTTTCACGCAGTTTTTGATGGACATGCGCCCCTCACGGAACGCACCACAGTAAATTTGACCTCGATAGGATGCCGTTTGCAGCTGCTACCCTATTTTTTACGTTTTCGGTGAAAAAAAAAACACCTCTGCTACGCTAGCGCTGCAATACCCTGATGTGCACTGCCTCCTCCTTTAACGATAAAATTGCATCACGACGACAAGGGCCGGTCAGGAACATGGGATGCAAACAAGAGGGCCGCCTCGGACCCCGCGCAGAGCAGTACATAAGAGATCTTGACCGGACGCTATCCTCCAAGGGTCTGTAAAATGACGACACAGATGAGGTGATTGCATAGCAGCCCGGTGTTGTGCGGATTCATTGACACGGTGGCGTACATACCTACCTACGTGGACAACGTTAAAAGTCAGCACGAATGAACGGCATACTAGGCCAAGAGCACACCGCGTCAAGTTAGAGGGGTCCATCCTTGGAGACAGGTCCAATGAATTTGTCGAGAGTGGATGGAATATTCGATCAGACATGGGCCCCGACGGACATGGGTCGATCGTCATCGGTGGGCATGAGATCGAATGCGAGCCCGACGGGTGAGGCTGATGATGCGCTGCGCTCACGGCCCGACCTGTCGTTCGGGCCCAGAACCAAGCTACGCTTGGCACGGTATTACAACTGCTAGAACACTGATAACGATAGTCCGGAGTATCCAAAAATCCGAACGAATAGGCGAGCTGCGAACATGCAGGAATGGTGTGTCGACAGCGTAGTGTGATGCGGCGGTGCTTAGAGTGAATGGTGTGATCAAGTACTTTGGTCAGCCCAGACAGGCCGTGAGAGGATGTAACATCTGTAAGCGAAAGAAGACCCACGTTATGAGGAGGAGGACAAGGGTGCCATCATATCAGAGGGAGAGCCACAAGGCTGATATGATTCATGAAAGAGCATCGTGGTGAATTACCTTACCAATGGAACGCGATGCAAATCGTGTCGTCTGGACCGGCAGTGTTGACCTGTGACCTGAAATTCAAACGATCAACGCAACAGCAGCCATGTTACTTGATACGAGCCATGATGGACGGGGTTGGGCCGCAGATGTGGACCGAGTTGGGGTTGTGGTGCTAGTTCGGTTTGTGGTCGGGCGAATGGGTAACTAAAAATGGTCGTGTCAATCTGGCTTGCCGTGGGTCGTCAGCGCAGCCAGGGCTCTGCCAGCGCGGCTCAGCGACAACCAGCTGCACTGACCCGTCCGCTCATCGCCAGCCGTCAAGTCGTGAGTAGCGCTGGACTGAGCCGATTATTTCCATTTTTTTGGCATTGTACACCCAGTCCTATCTCACTGGCCAGCCGCCAAGCCGCTCCAGCGAGTCCACTTTGCGCACCGCCCGTCAAATTCGAACTGGATTCGAAACACCATGTCAGCCGTTGCGTATCGTCTGGAAACCCCCCGTTCCCGCCCTCCACCACCGCCGTTGCGCCATCCCTCTCCAAGGACTTCGGTTCACATCAATACCCAAAGTAGCCAGACACTCCTTTATGACCTTCCTTCCTCGCCTCCCCCAACCAGTCCAATTCTCCCCAAATCCTGTCCAACGTCGCCAACGTCTCCCTCTTTTCCTGGTGGCAGAGCTCGGGGCCGCAGGGGTGGTCGCACTGGTCCAACCCCTCCGGTTCGCAACCGTTCCTCTACACCGCTTGGTGTGTCCCAAAGCGACCTAGAAAAATTCACCGACTATTGTCGCTCATGGTACTCTATCTGCTCCTGATGTCTTTTTTGGGAGCATCTGTTCACACCGTTCGACAGGTACTTTGACCAGGACGAGGCCGCCGGTCGCGTCATGACTCAGACACTGGCCAATGTGGCCCCATCCCATCGTGCGCTTTACTCCCGCCTCCAAGCGTCCGTTCGCTCTGCTTACCACGCGAGCATCAACGCACGACGGCATGCGGAGTTTCAGGCACACATTTGCGCTACGCAGCCGGGTGGTTCCTTGATGCCTCATTCCCGCGCAGATCCAGGCGGTCCAATAGCGAGAAAGGAGCGTTTCGAACGGTTGGACAGATTCGTGAGGACTTGGTGTACGATGGGTATGCCAGGAACGAAACCTTTCTTCGAGGCGCTCTGGGCAATCATGCGATTGCAAGTGCTCCCAGAACAATTGGGGGGCGCGGGGCGCAACAACATTCGATGGGAAATTGATGATGCCGTGTTCAAAGAAGCAGCGTACGTTCCGCACGCCTCCTATCCAGCCTGCATGTCCACCTTAATGCTTCTCCCCCCTCTCACGCAGTGGCAAAGACTTCATGCTCGAAGCCATCGACATCCTTAAAGGGGTAAGCTCTTTACATTATTATTATCTACTTTGATATGCATTGTTTCTCAGGTTCTCGCTTTCGAGGAGGTCCCTTCCACTGGGGCAAAGTGCCGCAGCTACGATTCCCATCCGCCATCATCCTTTCACCGGAGCAGCAAATCAAACCCGCTGCCTTCCCGCTTAAAGCCATCCCCCATCTCCATGGCTACTCACAGTAAACGTGCACGAGCCCCAAGTGACCCATTCTTAGATATGCCCGCCCTGTCGCACTCCCTTCCATCTGCATCCTCCCATTCATCCAGTGCTACGATACCCCTGCCGTCTTGTATAGCGGAAAGCCCGGAGGAGAGCGTTCTCCCGCCGGATCCTGATGCAGAAGGGGAAATGCAGTTAGCACCTCTCCGTTCGGAGGTCCCATCCGATGAAGCGGACGAATATCTGCGCGTCTGGACCACGCCCGACTTACCAAACCCTGAGTATCTGTCGTTGCTGACGGTTTTCCCTTCGTTTATTACCAGAGGATCTCCGCTTCGCTTCCCCGTTTCCCCCCATCTTCAACCAACTGATATCGAGGAGGGTGAGGAAGAGAGAGGGGAAGGGAAAGAAATCCGCTATGGTACGGGTTCGATGTGGGTGAGTGCCAAGGAACGAAGCAATGGGTACAAGGGTGGATGGTGGACGCGGTTCGTCCTATGGTGGCGAAGACTATTTTGCTAGGATACCCTTTCACCTGCCCTGCCTTGCGGAAGGGATGCGTTCAAGATTCAACAAGCATACTGAACATATGTAACACTCTTTTGTCCATCACATGCACTGTGGGTTTCCACGTTCATTCAGAGATCTCTTTTCCTACATGAATGTTGTTTGATTCGGACATGGCATACAGCAGGGAGGCATTTTTCTTTCTGCTAGGACGTTTTAGTCAAATTTTTGTGTTTTGCGGTCGCAGTCTCCTGGATGCTGTGAAGCGGCAGTAGCGGTCATATGGCGGTGGCGGGTAGTAGTGTTTGCCGTACCGGCCGGATCCGTTTCATAGGGGATGACGGCAACCGGGTCCGTGAGTTCCGGTTGCGAACCCAAACAAAATTGAAAAGAACCACAAATAAGTCCGACTACGCGGCTATGCATTCACGACGAAGGCGTTTGTCGTACGATGGGGTCGGGTGTAATAGAAAAAAAAATTGAAAGAATCTGACAGAACGTTCGATCTTTTCAGATCAGCGAACGCCGCGCTCCCCCGCTGGTTCAGCACAGCTCTGTTGATGTCCTTTTTTCCTGTTTTCTTTTTTGGGACGAATTGATTCAATTTGTGAGTCCCCGAATCTTCATGTGCACCTACTGTAGTTCCAGCTGATCTTAATTCCAAGCCACAATCCGAGGCTGAAGTGCTGGCATTTGGATAGATCTTTCATTATACAACTGATATCGTGGCATGGGATCCAGAAACGCGGGCTGATACCGGAAAGGAAATTTGTCGGGGGCGTCTTCGGCTCCGCTTCTGCATCTCAGCTTCACACATTCCACTCCACTGGACAACGCGGTGGCGTGAGCTGGGTTTTCGGTAGTCGAGGCGGATCTCGCCGCGTCACGAGCAAAAAAAGGAACACAAATTGAATCATCCAATCCCCCGCCAGTCGCCAAGAGGCTGCTCCACGCGTGAAACCCCGCACTCGAGGTGTTTCCACCAGTCTCATGGAGGGGTGATACCGTCACTCGAAGGGCGATAACGTGGTACGTCAGGGCTGCAAAACACGTTTCAAATTTCGAGTTGCGCCTCGTCTGACGTCTACCCCTAATGTTGCACTACATCTGCTGCAGTAAGCCAAGGCAACTTCGAGACAATGAAACACTATGTTTGGCCCTCATTATTGTCTGTCATCTGCCAGTCATTCCGAGTCGGACTTCCTTTCTTGTGTGGGCCACTCAATTTTCTCGCGGGCACCTGTCTGTGTGCTCGAGGTGGGTCGCGGGCTGGGATTAGACTTTGGCGTGCATATAGACAGGTGCAATGACGGCTCTTTTCGCCTAGGAATACCTCCGGTCGCTGTATTGAATCACGCGGTTTAAAGTCGGTAAGAGATCGTGCCACAGGGTGATCACGATAGAGGGGATAAGAGGGGTTTACTCGACCAGTCAAGCAATCTCAATAGAGTCCATGGCCCAAGATCGACGGTTGGGGCGCGCATTTATGTGGATTGCGGCGCCTACCCAACGTCTCGAGCATCGGAGCGCACCAAGGGTGGCTGGGACGCAGTGAAGGCTTGTTTTCTCCTCGTTAGCCCTCCCTGATCGTCTTATCACACCCAGGTATGCACTCTGTACCTGTCATGGTGCGTGACACGATGGACTGATGCAAACCGCATACAAACCAGAGCCGCGGCGAGTCAGGTTGGGCTTGCATCTGAGATCCGAGATCCGAGCCCAGCACTACCAAGACACGCACCGTTTCCACATTGATGGAGCAGCTTCGATCAGTGCGTACACGTGGCCTCCACTTCCATTCCTTGTCCCTCGGGTTCACGCTCTCAGCTCGTTCCTTTGCTAATTATACGGACCATGCGGCATCTGGTGGCACATTACATCGCCTCCACGGGTAGAACCACTCCCGCGAACGACTGCGGCTGCTGGAAATAGGTGGGTGAGCAGGTGGGTTACGAACTTTAAGAATAGAGTTCGTTCTTCCCAAGCGTCCATGGTGGCCGAGTCATTGAGCTTCCACCACGTGAGGTTTGCCCGTACGTGTGTGCTTGCCATGCCATCGTTTTCCCAAGGGTAAGAAATTCTGGACAGGGCAGAATCTTGCCAGAGTAAGTCATAAAGTGCACGGAGGAGAACTCGAACACGTCGAGTGCGAGGATTACTGGCTCCTTTTGGGTTTGTCGAAACTATTGAATTTCATTTGATATGTGAGTCATGTCCTAAGCCTTGTCTGGATTTTGTTCTCTTTCCATGAAGTAGTCGTCGGTTCTCGGACACCCTAACAGTATCTTTGATGTGTTGTCTTGGTTTTGCTTGGGTGTTCGATATTCTTTTTTCCCCTTTATCGTACTGTTAATGCTAGATAACTCCTAACCCCTAGGCTCCCCGGCCCGTTGGACAACCCAAATTAGAGCTCAAGATATCTTTGGACATTGGAGAGTTTATCACTGCGCTACGGTCTCATCTAACCCTTTCTTTCTTTTCTTTGAATTGATCTCAATGTTTGCCCGCCTCTGCACCGGTTCTTTATTACTTCTCGCTTATCACCTGGATCATGGATATATGTATGGGGGCCGACCCTCGGCGGGCGAGATGGCCATGCGAACTCCAACGTCCTCCGACGGATGCCCACGCCAGCTCCCTCGGTGACACTTCGACAACCCTCGTGGCATCTTCCAGCTTCGACCGTGTGGGCAGGTCGAACCAATCTGTCAGTCACAGTCCTAATACTTTGTTCCTCTCCCGCGGGTTCTCTGCGCAGCCTTTTCTGGACACGTAAAGCCTCGAATCGTGATTCTTTCCAGCTGTCTACATTGGTAGACGTCAGCCGCGCTGTGTAGCTCAATTTTCTCTTATCCCCTTGTTTCGAAGTACTCTCTGTCCGAGACAAATCCTACCCTTTCGTCACCCCGATTGTATCCTTCATCTCCTTAGTTTCAATTCCGGCCATTTAAGAAACAAACCACCGACCGTGTCAGGCGAGCTATCCTGTCAATGCGCCCGTTTTGCCATTGGACAAACTTGGGCACCCTTACTGAAAGTTCGAACCCAATACGCTCGGCGAAGATCGACGCCGCCCTCACAACTTCGCTTGACTTTCATTCTCCTTGACTCCCTCGGCCTACCGGTCATAGTTTATCAAGTGGAACTATGGTTTTACGTTGTCAGTTGAGGCTAGGTCGCAGCATCCCATCATTTTCCACGCATCTGCAACACTGTCTGCTCGCTGCCCACCGCTCAGTATTTCATCATTTGTCTGGTCACCTTCTTACTCATTGGCTTCGGGGCTGACTTACTCATTCCCCGATGTCAGTACTGACACAGCTCGCTAGGTAGTGCGCTTTCAAACTTTTCGTGGAGGCCCTGGCTAGCATGTGCCTCATCATGTTCCGCCGTCCCATCATCCAACACCACACTGAGCTTCTGTGCAGAACCCGTTCCTTGGAGAATAATATTACGTGCATCGTGTGCCGAAATCAAATCGATCATGAATAGAAGCCCGTGGCGCGGATGTCATATTCGCTCAGCATCGTGTATGCCATGATGCATTCCATTTCGAAAACACCCTGACACGGTGAGCCGGTCATACAGGGTCGTCTGACCTCGCCGTGCCCCTCTCGATCGTCCCCGCATTATCACCGCATCATCATCATCACACGCAACACCATGCTTGGTGATCAACCCACTGGAGGCTCGGAGAAGAGGCACGTGTAACGTTCCATGGAAGCGTCTACGTATATAAATACAGATCTAGACCCTGCAACATGGCGATGTCCAACTGGGACCACGCTAGCTCCTGTTCAATTCAAAAGCTGTATGGATATTCGCAAACATTCGCTCGGCTGTGTCTCGTCGGTCCTTTCAACACTCAGTCTAGATTTCAGATGTCGTGCTTCATTGATTGCTGTTCTCTCCGACTCGTGTTTGGAGGTGATTGGTCCGATCTGCAATCAGTGCTTGGTTTCGTGGCATACTGTGCCAGTGTCATAGTGCGCGGGACGATATGTCTGTGTAGCAAGGACGCTGGACCCAACGGGTGGCATGGATCATGCCCTCGAAAACTCGAGATGAAAGTTCAACTTGCCTCACGCGATCCTCTGACATCCATCAGTACCTGCCTCACGAGTAACTTGAAGGAAATAATTCCTTGCATGCTATGCGCCTTGAGTCCACAGACGTTGCCCTCAGGCTCGGACGTTGACGTACAATTCTGCGGAGGGCGAGATGTGTCGTGAACGGGTTCAATAACAATGGGCGGGGCCTGCGATATATATCGAGGGACGTCTGAACTTTGCAGAGTGTTAGTGATCATCGATCATCGACAAACCGCATACGCTCTGGGCGCGTCGGATCGGTTGTTTTACCTGCTTCTCCACGAGTCACTGCATTGGCACACCTACACCTGCTTCGGGATCTCGAGCGCAAACGATGTTGTGCTGTCACGAGTATCGGCCGCCGCCACCAACTGGAAAAGCGTCCTCTCGGGAGTTTTGCTTGCACGAACACCAGTAGTCAGTACTCGCTCCTCTGGACAACACAAATTCGAGAGAAATCTCATCTAAAGCAGGTCATCATTTGCTTTTGGAGGAACATGGGTAGAAAGCCTTGAGCTAAGACTTATCAGCATCTGCTCTGCCGCGCTGTCGGATATTCAATCACGCCGAATACGAAAGCCTGAGCAAGATGTCTTGAATTTGCATGATCAACAAGTCAATCAGCGGTTGTGGGCCTCCACTGACGTGTGGCCCATCAAGTTCCTTCTGCTCGACAATGTATGCATGATATTCATCACCGCTCAGAACGCTGGGGGTGGTAAAAGGGTCGATCGCGGATTACTCGGCAGAACGGAGTCGGGAGCTGGGCCGTTAATGATCCCTGGCCACATTGACGAGGGTTCAAGACAATATCTGCAGCATGAATGTTCCTGCGGAGGAAGCTACGGAGCTGGGGCCTCAAAACTGTCAGTGGGAGCACCAGCCTACCAGGCTTACTTAGTGTTTATTTGGGTATTGTTTGCCAGCGCCTTGTGGCGACTTCGGGGCCACTCAACCTCTCGACGAATTGAAAGTCACTGCACTTCAGATCATGCATTATGCGCTCCAGATACAGGAGATTCTTACCCATATCTTCGGGTACCTCTATGATTGTCCTGGTTGTCTGGCATCCCTCGCTACAACATGCCGCGCATTCACAGAGCCAGCGCTGGATGTACTCTGGGAGGATTTTTTTTTGATAGACATGTCCATGTTTGCCGAACGTCTGCCGGACGTATTTGGTCCATTTCGTGTAGGTAACGACTATTGGTCGCACTTTCTTTGATGCTCACCATCGTTCATTTTTCTCCCCCTATCCCACAACCCAGTATAGGTGTTCATTGAACAAACCACTTACTCAGGTCAAGTGGAATAAACTTCGAAGTTATACCCGTCACATTCGGTACATCTCAAGCTACCCCCCCTTACTTTCCCTTTCCCATGAATTCCTCAGAAACCTCTTCACTCCCCCCACTCCCGAGCCACTATTCCCTAATCTGATTTCCCTTTCCCTTCACGGGTCTCTACTTGGCTGGGAGGATCCTCTTGCGTTGCTTTGCAAGGCTACCCAAAACATCAGAAAGATTATCATCTCACAAGCTAATGACACACTGAGCAGACTGACCTCCAAGTGTATTTCCCAGTGGCGAAACCTGTGGTCTATATCCATTCGCGGAGCTGCGTTGGACATAAATTCCCTCTCATGCCTGCCTGCGTTGACTGAGCTCGACTTCACTCCGAGCACTCCTATGCAATCCTCTGATTCGCTTATTTTCTTTTGCAACTTACACAACTTGAGTTGTCATTTAACGTCCTGGACCCCCATCTCGCAGTTCTTCTCGCAGAGTCGACTCCCCTCCCTCACAGATTTGACCATCCTCACAGATTTGGCCATCCTCACTCACAACTATGACCCCCCTTCCAAGCAGGAACTCATCCTTCTGGGCCAGTGTTTTGTCATCTGGCGCTGGCTGCACCTTGAAGAAACTGTGGTTGGATCCATCACTTTCCCTCTGGTGTATGGTTCGCCCAGAGGCTCCTCTACTTGACCTCGAAGACTTGCGACCATCCATGGCATTTGGCAATCTCCGTCAATTAAGGCTCAATATCCCGTGGAAAATATGTCTAGCGGACAAGGAACTTCTAACACTGGTACAAGCATGGCCGAGGTTAGAGCAGCTCGAAAGAAATGATGTGTTAGGTTGGAGTGCACAAGGCGGAATTACGCCTAATGGCCTACTACAGCTTCTGCAGACATGTCGCTCGCTCACTTGCATAGCCATCGCTATGGACACACGGGATCATACGGAAATACCTCCAAGCGGACTACTCGGATTATCATTACCGAGTAGGCTTAGCATCCACGTGCTCGACTCAAAGATCACACAAGAATCACTGCCTGCCACCGCCACCTTCTTCGCTGGTCTTGCGCTTTGTTCTGACTGGCGACACTTTGCCTTGTGGATTGGCCCTAAGGCGGGATGGCCCCAGGACTCTTCTGTATATCAGGATCTTTGGAACACTATGTATGGACAGATGGATGATATTATCTATCAGCATGTTTGATCTCTTTGGGGTGCGTTCCACTTCCCCAGGTCTGGTTACATTTGGACCTCATCACTTGAACAGAGGCGTTGTCCATCGGCAAACTACATCCGGAAGAAAAATGCTTTACGGGTCAGGATAATAAGAGGCTGAGGAAAAGGTCGAGATCGCGAAACACGCGTAGTTCACATACTCCTTGTGTTATTAAAGTCACCGAGGAATGTACACAAGCTGCATTTACGCTCTGCGGTATGCTGATGGAAACGCGAATAACGAGTCGCAGCAATCTTCGTCACCATGTATACGTGGATAACTCAAGGAATGTTATCAAGAACTGGCAGGAGGCTGGTAAACGTTGGCAAGGAGCTGACCCCATCCAGGTTCATTTGTCTATACACTGAAATCTCGATCGAGGCTCGAGTGAGAGTTGTAGGCACTCTGTGGGCCAGGCCAAACGGGGCGGCTTCCAAGCTTCCTATGAGGGACTGCGGAGCAGGCTCACCAGGTGCGCGTTCATTCAATGGCAAGTCGCTCTTGATTTCGATTATTTTGCATCACGCGCTCGGGATGGAGAAAATTCCGCTAGTATCTTTGGTCGTTATCATGACCGTCCTGCAGGACTAGCTTGTCTGGCTAGCAAGGCGGTCCCGGACCCAATCATTTGACTCACCTAGCTCTGCCGAGCTCGAGTAATCCCTCTGATTTGCTGAGGAGACTGCGCAGCGGTCTCGCGTCAGCAACATTTGGGTGATCAAGTCACTTCCACCGTACCAGTGCACTTTGACATCTACTGATAGCCAGGCCAGCGGCTCTCACACTGAGTCGAAATCTCAACTACACAAGTGTTTGTCCTCACATCAATCGGGCCGTTGTCATAAGCTGCGGCGCAGGGGAAACACCCTTCGAAGTGGGAAACTTCGACTACGGAATTCAACTTTGTTCAACCCGGCATTGTCGTCGTGTCTAACGTAAGTCTGCCGTTCGCTTGCCTTCGATGCGTTTGACCGGCGGAACCCACATGATTCGCGAGAAGTGTAATACGCCCTTGACATCCATCTATGCTTACTCTGCCCTATGTATGTATGATGCAAAGTTTCTATGCGTGTTCAGGGTTGCCCAGAGGGCCATAATATTATTCCAGCAGTTCATGAAGAGGGTGGAAGGGAGAAGCTGCAGGACTTGAAACAATCCTAATTTGGTATACTAAGCTACTCTACTACGTGTACTAGGATGGGCCCTCCACCCCTGAAACGACAGCTGGGAAAGAGCATGATGAGAGCTATTGTCTCTGCCTTTCTTTACAGGTGCAGCAATGATCAGGAGAAACTGGCACTACTGCGTGGTGTATGAGGATCTGAGGTCCATAAGTCAAATGATCGCTTCAAGTTGGACATCTACTATCATGACAGCCGTCTCAGCTGGCCAGCCATCACAAACGGCGGGGGTTTAGCTTGAGTCACCGACCGAAAGATTAGCAGGTTGGTATTGAGGGTTATACAAAATGTACAACGACAGGGCTACCCGAAACGACCTACTCAACGCATCTAATATAAGCAGATCGTGAATCGTCCATAATGTTAGATTGTCCAGTGAAATGACAGCAGGGAAGAACACGACATTTACGTCTTGCTCGTCACCAAAGCGTGACGGCCCCTCCCACAAGTGCAGCGCAGAGCGCGAGAATGACCCCAAAGCCAAGGACATGGGTGTTTGGTGAAAGGCCGATACCAGCACTGGCAGCCGGCCCAAGGGTGGCGGCAAATTGCTTCAGAGGATTGGGAGTTCCAGAGATGGTCACCGTCGGAACGGACGGATTAGGACTAGGGTTTTGCACAGACGAAGAATTCGTGACAGAGAATCGGGAAGAAACGGAGTAAATGATGCTATGCGTGGAGTTGAAGCAGATGAAGAAATAATCGTCGCCTTCTGGGACGTCTTGAAGGAGGACGTTAAGCCCCCTGTACTTCGCGGGCACTAGGAATCGGTCCGGTCGGTATGCGTGGAAGACGTCTGATCGAGATATGGTGGCTTACCACTTTGAGCAACGAGGTATATGCCATCTTCATGAAGCCTGACGAGTTCGATATCAAATGTATCTAATCCATCGTCGAGACCCTTGGTCCACGTGAAGGGGTATGGTGAGCCGTTGGCTAACTTGGTTGACGCGCTGGGTTGATTGACGACTAGGTCTGGGTTTGGGGTCATGAGTTAGCCGTCGAATCGATGGGTAACCAGTAGGGCTTACACTGCGCACGAACCGACGAGAACAATGAAAATATGAGCGTCAGGGCAAGGAGCGGGAGCGTGGGTTGACGAAGCAAGGACCAGGTCCATATACGGCCTGAAGACGAACCCAAAGATGCCATCGAAATACCAGACTCGACGCGAAGCCACCAAGCGACTAGATGGACGAGAATCAAGCAGGAAAGGCCGACACAGGAGCTTTCGACGCCGAGACTGGGAGAGTGTGACCGTCAGAGGGTGTTTGGCTCTGCGTGGGTGGCGGCGTCGGGTCGCCGCATGGCTATGCATGTCAACTCGCTTTTTTTTCTCATCCCCAAGTCTCAGCAACGACCTCAAGACTTCACAGATTCAGGGCGCGGTGGTCCATATATGTGCTATACCAGAACCCGACCAGGTCACGGCAGGGATCAAAGAACTTTATCAAGTTCGTAAGTTATAGTAGTAACCCATGGCTTCCTTCGGACCGGTCAAGATGCTCGTTAGTGGTCACGTGTTAGACCCAACATCCAATAGCCTTGTCGCCGCCATCTGTAGTTGGCACTTTTATCACTTCGGCGATAGTTTTCGCTGGTTCCGCGGCCTAGATGACGGCTGGTGGCAGTGGTGGTAATTTATACATCCCTGGTGCCCGGACTACTTGCGGACCATGCCCCCCAGTGACCTTTAGTACACTTACATGGTAGATGTCCACTTTTGAGGATGTGCGTAACCAAGGGGACGAGGCACGTATTTCATTCTGCGTCTATGTGGGACATAGCCTCCCCGTAATCTACCCAGAAGACGATCAAGACCCACTCTGGTACCTGGTGAAGTGACATCTAGATTGCGGCAGCCCCTTGGCGCTAAGCACAAATGGTTGCCACCGGACGTTCTAGGACGACAGGGAACACTGCGCGCTCTGATTGCGACATACTTTGTTGCTGTTATCCAAGGGGTTACATCAAAGATGTGTACTTTTGAGGCTACGAGTGAGCGCTCGGAAATGTGCTACCGCACTTCCCTACAATAGCATGTTCCTAGGTTCTCGCAAGACGGAAGATTTAACTCTGCACTTCTAAATGAAGATTAGCTTGATGCTTGATGCTTATAGCACTATTAGCACTAGATACTATCAATGAACCCCAAATACACAATTTCAGCTATTTCTTGAATAACAACACAACTACACATTTTTGTTTCCCCGTATCTACCAGAGTATCTAGCCTAAATACTCCTCTATCTCTATCAGCTTGTATAAGTGCGGGATCGAAAAATGAAGTTTCGAAGTTGCTAGAATGGAATGAATATGACGAGGTCGAAATCCACCCCAAATGCACAATTTCGTCACGCAATGTCACGCACGGCATGGAAGCCGCGCTATGGACCCGACATACTCCGCTTCAAAGCGTAACTGTCGACAGTTTAATGCACCGAAAACAGCCGAAGCAGAGCATGAGTCCTTGCGGCCGTGACACCCCTATCTCCAGGTTTTGTCATGCTAGAGTGATCGTTGTTGAATAGCATCACACCACAATCATATACCATCACTCCGACACCTCCAAAACCACCAGGTGGACCCGTGTGACTCGCCTAGAGCAAAGCATAACATGTCATATACTAGATCGGTTTCAGATCTGATCTGGCTTAGAATGCCTAGACATTAGGTCTTTTGGCTACTTGCACTCCCATTTCTGCATCCTGTGCTTTCCACAACACATTTTTTAATATTCTAAATGTTGTCCATGTTAAAATATAGTCTGCTCTAGATGCCCCAGATGTCTCTGGATAAAAATAGGTGGAATTGCGTGCTAGGGAGGCAATTGTGCATTTGGGGTTACGTGTGGATTTGGGGTTCATTGATAGTTTAGAGTACCTAAGACCCCAGACCACTCTGTCCATTCAAGCCGTGGACCCTGAACACCCATTTCTTGTCCAAAATTTTGTGATGGCAGCGCGGCTCGTCCTACCTGCACTCAACGCCCGGACCTTCTGCTGTAGTCACCGCATCGCTCTTCGAACGTTCGCTACGTCTACACTGAAGCAGGCTGCCAAGCCCTTCGTACCACCCGCATCCCTCGAAACCCACGACGTGGAGGACGTGGAGGACGTCGATGACCCCGAGTATTTCCCACAACGCGCCCGTCAGAGACCGCCTACGCCAACCTTTTACACCACTCGATCCGACTATTACGAGGTCATTGGAGGCCTCCAAGACGCCATCAACTCTACGAAAGCAACATTGAAGTCTCTTCACTTATACCCCCTCCCCAAGTTTGCCCTCGATGCGTTGCCTCCTGCAAATCCAGCTTGGGCGGACAGAGGAGACATGGGTACGGAGCTTAATGTCACCCTGAGCGCAGGGATGTATAGGCAACTGGTTCTATCGCTCAAGGAGCTCGAACTCTACCACCGCATTGCGAAGACGGCGGGCATGGCCGAGTTGGAGGAGTACCTTGGAGAGTTAATAAGTTCCTTCGAGAGCACCAAACAAGTGGAGGCACGCGAGAGGCGAATTCTGAAGCAGGCGATGGCGGGTAAACGTGCAACGTTGGACGATTATGGACGGAGTTACACGGTGGGCAGGAGGAAGACAAGCACGGCGAGGGTGTGGATGATTAAGGTACAGAACAAGGTTCAGGAATCGGATGTCGCAGAGGACGAATCGGCGACGACGACGGTCTCTACTCTTCTCTCACCTTCGGCCAAAGTTCCCTCTCCACCAACGACCTCGGTCCTGATTAACTCTGCCCCTATATCGGACTACTTCCCGCTCCCTGCCGATCGTGAAGCTGTTCTTCGACCGCTGAAACTTGCCGGGCTCCTTGGTGCCTACAACGTGTTTGCCCTCGTTCGCGGTGGCGGGACATCTGGCCAAAGCGGTGCACTCGCCGTAGCAATATCGAGAGCGTGTGTGGCTCATGTACCAGAGGTGGAGTCCATTTTGAGAAAAGGTATATTATCCACAAGACTCGATTTGCACAATGCTGATGCTATTGATGTCAGCCAACTTGATGAAGAGAGATCCCCGCATGGTGGAGCGAAAGAAGACCGGCCTTGCCAAGGCACGGAAGGCGGTATGTTCACCTTATTTCAATCTGTGCTGTGGTGGCTAACTTTGTAACGACAGTACACATGGGTCAAACGTTGATTCGTTGCGCCATTGCCACAGCCTTCAATGGCTGCCCGGGGTTTCATATACCTGTTACATACGCATCCTGTCCTGTCATGCTAATACAACTCTTTCGACATCAGCCCGCGTTCATCCTGTGGTCAGCACTCAGGTTCTCGTCTTAGTCATGTTAATTTTTTGAAGTCCCGACGGGGAAGACTTTCGGCATTTTGCGATTGGATGCGCAGAATTGCCGCATCGATCTCCGCTTCCTCTGTATCCTCAGTTCTCGTATACGACGTTGAAATCCAACGGTCATAGTCTTCTTTCTTGGCGATATGGGCACATGGCGACACGAGACAACACGAGGGGGAGCGTAGTTCTCGGAACACTCGTGTTATATCGTGCCGCCCATCGACCTCTCGTATCCCGAGGTAATTCCGAGGATGTCTTCCTGGCCCGCCTCCTTCATTCGCATCGAGGCAGCACCATTTATCGCGGTCAATTTGATCCTCTCCTCATCTATGGTTCCACCTCTACCCTTGTCTTGCCTAACTTTCTGCCGACATTCAGCGATCCAACCATCACGCATGGCTCTGGGACTATCGCCGTCGCGGGTGTGTCCCTGTTGTTGTGGCTGGCATGCTATCTCAGTTACGGACTGTTCCGCTACTTTTCCGGAGTCACAGTACGAGAAGGAGTGCGGACCCGCATGCACAGCATTGACATAATCTAACTCTGTCGTGCCATTGTCGGGTTTAACATGGAGAGTAGGATTGTGCCAAGGTCGAGTTTGACCGGTCTATAGCTTCCAATGTTTTCACTTAACGGATGGACAACGCTATAACTGCCGATACTGACAGCACCTTAGGATAGCACCACCGAGACTTCGGCAGGTTCGGTTTCTGAGATGCGCTTACGCTCCCATTCAGACGCACTTGTCACCTGGTTAGTTGCTTTCCTGTCTTCCTTGTCTGACGGTTGCAGTTACGTGTTTCAACCTGCACCATATGCACAAAGACAAACAGCATAAATGTGTGGCTGCAAATGGGGATTCGGTGTATTCTCAGGATTTTGTGCCTATCGCATTACGGTACGGGTGCTTGAATGGGGTTACTTCCGTTTTGCATCTTAGAATGTCGTCCTGCTGCTCACCGACGCACTCACGAACCATCGACCATCCCGGAGCTCCAAACCCGCAGGTCATCGATTTCGTGCTAGAACAACTTTGACATCAAGCAGGGCTGACTCCAGTGCTAGCAAGGCACATAGTACTGAAGCCGAGATGGGCCCATTTCTATGCACAGGTCTTTCGCACTTTCCTTCGACATCTCATGTAGAGTAATTCAAGCGGCTAGGCCACTTCTTCGTACGCCAATATGTGAACTGCCATGTCAGTATGGTTGGTCTCCTGGATGTACCTGGAAATCAGAGCACGTACAAGACCTCCAATGAGGTACATATCATTTTTACATCTCTGGTCTTGGCACCGTAGATGTTCCTCAGCTTCGTTCATAGTGACGTGGGGGAAAGCCTTGGCTCACGATCACTCTTATGCAGTGCTGCTGACAGGTGCTTTTAGGTACCTCGGAGTGTGTCATTGGCATCTGCTGCTGTGATCCGGAGCATCGGCAAGCATGAGAATCTAGGGTTGGCATAATATAGACATGTGGATAGAATTCAAAGGTGCATTTCGTTTTCTTGGCACTTGCATAAGTGTTGACAGCTAGATATCATCCATGTGAATGAGAGTGAGCCGAACAGGTCCACTATCAAGTGAGTTTCCCTTTTCGACCACTGCCTTGGCATTGAGGATGATTTATATGCCAGGCTAGCCTTTCCAGATCTGTGTGTACTCTTCTAGAGTCTCATCTCACAGTATGCGTCTCATTCTTGCCACCGCATTCGCTGCTGTTGCAAACGCGCACTTCCAGCTCCAATATCCCCTCCCAAGGGGACCATTTGTTGCAAACTCGGAGCCAACTTTTTGTGGTCAGTTGTATGCTGGTGTCGAGTAGTAATCACCTGAACCACGGTCACTTTAGACGGGTATACTAGTGCAGTTCCAAACCGCACTGTCTTTCCCATCAGTAATGGAGTGATCAACCTCAAAGCTGGGCACCCGACGTGGACTGGTAATCAATTTCCCTTGGCCTTCCCAAGATTATCAGATAGACTGACACAGCCTTTCCTACCGCTCAGTGGGAGTTATCATCTCCACGGTCCAAAATCCGGCGTCGTTCGCTGACTTCAACTCCTCATCAGGATACCAGATGGTCGTCCCATATTTTCAGACGAACGGAGAAGGACTGTTTTGTTTCCCGATTGATATTGCTTCATCTGGTGTGTCTGGTATTCAGGATGGCGTGAATGCGACTATTCAGGTCATCTTTGACGCTGGCGATGGCATTCTCTATCAGGTCAGTGATTGTCTTGGGTTTCGATGCGTGGCGTTATCCCGGGACTAATCAAATTCTTATCCTATAGTGTGCAGACTTAACACTGTCTGCCAATGCGACCCTTCCGACTAATGCGACCTCTGGCTGTACCAATGTTACGGCGAGTGCATCCACGACGACGGCAAGTGCCGCCACTACTTCGGCGACGGCAAAGGCTAGCAATGCTACTGGAAAGAATGTGGTGGCAGTGTCTAGTGTGCTCGCAGTCTTCCTGGCAGGCGTAGTGGCACTCTTCTGAGAGTCTCGCTTACTCGTGTTCCTGTGTATTAGTCATATTAATTTTTGAAACCCCGACGTGGAAGATTTTCGGCGCTTTGCGATTGGTTGAGCAGAATTGCCGCATCAATCCCAAACCTCCCCTGCTTTCTCCACCTCAATCCTTGTATACGACGTTGGAATCCAATGACCGCGGACCTCTCTTTTGACGATATGGGCCAGGCAGCACGAAACAACACGAGTGGGAGCGCAGTTCTCGGAACACCCGTGTTGTATCTTGCTGCCCATCGACCTGTCTCCTGTCCCGAGGCAATTCCAAGGCCGCCTTCCTAGACCACCTTGGTTATTGAGGCAACACCATCTATCTTATTCACACCGTTTACCCGTTCGTGTTTCCTGCTCGACCAATAAATTGCTTCATGGTCAATCTGCTCCTCGTACCTTGTCCGTGGTTCTACTTCCACCCTCTGTCTTGCCTAACCCTCTCTGCCAATGTTCAATGATCTGACCATCGCGCATGGCTCTGGAACTGGCTCTATTACCGCCGCCGCGAGCGCTGTCGTTACGGACTGTTTCGCTACTTTCCCCGAGTCATAGTATGGGAAAGGGTGGAGGCCCCCGCACTTTGCATCCAAGATAGCTCGATCCTGACTTGCCACTGTCGATTTTGCCACGGTGAGTGGGATCGCACCGAGATTGGACTGACCCGGTCTATGATTTCCAATTATCTCTTCAGTTAAGGGACGGACAATTGCGTAGCTGCCGATGCTGGTAACGTGCTGAGATAGCAATGTTTGAGACATTAGCATGTGTGCATGTTGACATGCACTTAAGCGCGGCGAGGAAAGGTATTCAATCACGCTCGCTGCCCCTTGGCTAGTAACATTCGCAATTCTGACAGTTGCAGTTACGTTGTCCAACCCGGACCATCTGCACAAGACAGATGACTCAACTAGCGGCGTGTCAACAACATGATTGCACAGCTGCACTTTGGAAACGCAGCGTACCCTCAAGGCTTTTACGCCCTCCGTGTTATGGCGCAGTCACGAGTGCTGGATGGGATTATTTCTGTCTACACCACGAAATTTTGTCCCAGTGCCTTTCGACGCACTCAGGAATCACGCTGGAGGTACAAGCTTGTGGGTCATCAATTTCCTGTTAGACCAGTCTTGGCGTTGGGCAGGGCAAACTCTGGTGCCAGCAAGGGAGATAACACATATAGAGTAATTCAAGTCTCCTGGGCCGCTTCTTCGCTCGCCCGCATCGCAACTGTCATGTCAATATGGTTGACTTTCGAACGTGTTTGAAATTCAAAACGCGTACAGGGCCTTAAACGATGCATACAGCATGCTGTTCTGCTTATCTCTGGCCCTGGCATCGCTAGGGTTCCGCTTGGTGCGTCGGACGCAAATGAACGGTTTCGCTCGTAGTATTGCAGAGGGGAGGTTGAGTGACCCACGACCATACCTACATGCCACTGATAGATGCTTTCAGACACCTTGGGTTCTAGCGTGTGCTCTCATTGGAAAGCTGTCGGTCGGCATGGAAGTCTGAGGCGTAACAGAACTGTGCGGAAGGGACCTAGAGGTGTGTTTCAGTTTTTTGCACGACTGATGACAGCACATCAGTGGCGAGCCAAACAAGACCATCATCGGATGAAATTTTTTTTCGGCTCAGAAGTGATTTATATGGTAGGCTAGCCTCTTGCTCTTGCGTGCACTTCTTCTAGAGAGTCGTCTCACAGCATGCGCTTCATTCTTGCCACTTCGTTTGCTGTTGCTGCAAACGCACATTTTCAACTCCAATATCCCCTACCAAGGGGACCATTTGTCGAGGACTTGGAGCCGACGTTTTGCGGTCAGTAGTACGCCAGTTTCAAGTGACAGTCATCTGAGCCACGATCTTTGCAGACGGGTATACTAACGCAGTTTCAAACCGCACTACCTTTCCCCTCAGCAATGCGGTGGTCAACTTCAATGTCGAACACCCGGTGTGGACCGGTAATTAGTTTTCCGTGTACTTTCAAGAAAATCAGATAAACTAACGGAGCTTTTCCTACCATTTAGCGGGGGTTATCATCTCCACCGTCCAAAATCCAACATCGTTTGCAGACTTCAACTCCTCATCAGGATATCAGATAGTCGTACCATATTTCCAGGCGAACGGGGAAGGGAAATTTTGCTTCCCGATCAACATCGCTTCGTCCGGTGTCAGTGGCGTTCAGGATGGTGCGAACGTAACCATTCAAGTCATCTTTGATGGTGGCGACGGCACTCTCTATCAGGTCAGCGATGGTCTTGGAGTTCGATACGTGGCATAGTCTCCAGACTGATGGAATTCCTGTCCTATAGTGTGCGGATTTGACACTGTCTGCCAACGCAACCCTCCCAGGTAATGCGACCTCTGGCTGTACCAATGTCACAACGAGTACATCCACGACGACGGCAAGTGTCGCCACTACGTCGACAACGGCAAAGGCAAGCAGTGCTACTGGAAAGAATGTGGTGACGGTGTCTAGTGTACTTGCAGTCTTCCTGGCGGGCGTAGTAGCACTCTTCTGAGGAGAATCTTACAAGGAAGCCTGAGTAGAAATCTGTAGAACGTGAGCATAGCGTTCGTGTTTTGGAGAATCGATTGCAATTTGATTGAACCGTGCCACGTGGTGTTGCAGAATTATCATGCATATTTTTACCCCGAGGCGCTTGTTCATGCTTGCGCTTTAGATATCGTGAACGACGTTTGTTTTGTCCGCCGTTCCCTTCCGCGCGAAATTCACGCTGTGTCATTCACTTGGGCAAGCGACGTTTACATCGACTATTAGGTGGCGAGTGATGAATTATCTAATGGAAACTGCCGAGTCACGTCCTGTTTCGAAGCGCCGCCCGCCACCTCTCGCGAGCCTATCTACCTTTTAGGTTTGTTAATTCTCGCTCCATGTACCATTACTATCACGAGCCCGGAGTTGCAAAATGACCTAGAGATGCAAAATGAATTCTTCTGCAACACACAATGCAAACCATGACTTGTACTTGTGGATTTAGCTTGTAATAGACCTTCTATAGAATCATGTATTTTTTTCTTCTGATACAAAGCTGTTCTATCCCTGTTGGCTTCATATCTATGCATTGACACCCCTGTTTCTGAAGAAAAATGGCCAGGAACCAGTGAGACTCATCAATAAAAAAACACTTAAAAATGTACATGGATAGCACATACCCTCACTCATCTTTTCCCCATTTTTCTGAAAGGATTCCTGTGATACATGATGTTACGAAAATCCCCTTTTCTTCACCTCTTTCTTACCTTTCTACCACCTTTGCTGCTCCTTTGCCAACCTCTTAGCTAAGTCCTTATCCTCGGACTCCGCTCTAACCTTCCTTTGGCCTGTGCCTTACCCCTATGATACCTTTCCCACACTCATCTCTGCCTAGTTGCCATCTGCTCCTTATCTCCCTTCTATTGCCTCCTATCTTTGATACCATCTTTGTGCCTACCTACGCATAGTCTCCATCAGCCTGCCCTTAGATGGTCTGTGCGCATACCCAGTAGTATATAAGTAGGGACCATTCCTGTAGAATACCCTAAGCTTAGTCTGCCCAATCAGTAGTGCTATTCTAGGCCCATTTCTAGTGAGAGTGCCAGTCTCTCCTAGTGTTCCTCCTGCCTTGCACCTCTTGTCGTCCCTCTTGTCTTCTGGTCTAGTCCTAGTTCAGTGTTGCCCTTGGCATCTGTAACACATGAGTTGCTACCATGCCCTTGACCTCAACCTTCAGGGGTGTGACAAATTCAAGTGGAGTTGTACTAGGGATGGTGATTGGTGGGTGGGAAAGTTTGTAGAGGCTTGAAGTTGAAGGTTCATCAGGTACTTCAGCATGTTGGAGATACATTCCATACTACTATCGTTGTACTGGTAATGCAAACTGCATGTGCAATGCAAATGTTTCAGAACACTACATTCCACATGTTCTGTAGACTTGAAAAAATTAAGGGAGATAGGTATACATGTACTCAAATTGTGGACAAGAAATTGATATGAGTTAAGAAGAATGATGTGCTACAATCTGTCATTTTCTGTCAAAATCAGTAGTGGCATTGACCATTTCTGCCCCAGATCTGTGAGATCCTGCTTCTAATTTGAAAAACTGAAACTGGAAGGTCATGGATAAGTCCCTGTAGATTCTCTTCAACAAATATCAGAGGATACTGCTCACCAGATGAAGCTGCAGAATCAATTCTTGATGAGCAAGTCAATATAGATTGTTACACTTGAGCACATCCATGACAAATTTCAATCTCCTCTTCAACACCAGAAGCCAAGCACAGGGAGCCTGCAAGGCCATCAGGTTCAAAGTCTACAATAATAGCATCCAACACTGTCACTTTCATGCACACAATGGCACCCTTCCAAAAGTCTCAGAAACACTGGCACATGGAGGCCAAGACAGCCCATGAAACAAAATGTGACAAGGCTTGTGAAGTGCTCTGTAGTGGTAGCCTGCAAGAATCTAGCCATAGCTACAAGGAAGTTTGAGGAACAAGCACAACATGATGTTACAGAGCACGTCCTTCTGGACTGCAAATGACAAGAGCTCTTTTGTGAGGAGGCACTCACAAAGAGGCACAACATCTCACAATGAGCAAAGAGGTAGGAGGAAACAGTTGAGGTGACTGTTCAGGCAAGGACAAGTCCAGATTAGAGGAGGTGGAATTGTGCAGGTCTAGCTTGGGTTACAAGTGGGATAGATCTACTACTTTATAGTCCTGTAATGTGCACACGGACCAAGCTAAAGGGCAGGCATAGAAGATGATGGAAAGTGAAAGAAGGAAGGAACTACTGTGGATGAATAGGTAGGGATCACGACAGCATGCGAGAGAATGCTGTTAGGAGATAGAGTCCGAATGAGTTGATTAAGTAAGAACGGAGACAGTGAAGGAATAGTCATACTCGTCAAGAGAGAAGGTAACAAGGAAACGTAAGTACTTTGTGTGTGGATGCAGATACATGAAAGGAATACATTTGGAGACAAGAAGAAGGCCAGGGTGTAAGGAAAGAATTGTAACAGTACCCCCTTCATAGCTTTGCAGTGCTGCTGCGTTTCTAAGCACCAGAGGAATCCACACCATTGAATACCAGCTGGTGTTACGGAGCACGTCCTTCTGGACTGCAAACGACAAGAGCTTCTTTGTGAGGAGGCACTCACGAAGAGGCACAACATCTCACAACAAGCAAAGAGGCAAAAGAGAACAGTTGAGGTGACTGTTCAGGCAAGGACAAGTCCAGATCAAAGGAGGTGGAATTGCGCAGGTTTAGCTTGGGTTTTACAAGCGAAGTTCTAGTTACTTATATACCCAGAGGAGATGCGCACGGACCAAGATAAGGGCAGGCATAGAAAATGATAGAAGGTGAAAGAACTACTGCAGATGGCTATGAGGATCACAACAGTGTGCGAGAGAACGCTGTTAGGAGGTAATGTCCAAAAGAAAGAGATTATTAGGTAAGAACTGAAACGGTGAAGGAGAAGTTGAACTCATCCAGTGAGAAGGTTACAAGGAATCGTAGGTACCTTGCATGCGGATGTGGATACATAAATGAGATGCGTTCGGAGACAAGAAGGAGACCAGGATGAAGCGAAAATATTGTAACAGTACCCCCTTTGTAGCTTTGCAGCGCTGCTGCATTCCTAAGCTCCAGAGGAATCCTCACCATTGAATACCAACTGGTTGTCATTAAAGTCCTCAGAAATAAAGGGGCAGTTTGGGACGGTGTGTCCAACAGCTCCACAAAGGCCACATCGGAGGGATGGGCATGCTTCGGCCACGTGGCCCCAGCAATTGCACGCAGTGCAATGGGAGGTGAGGCAGTGGGAG
>JBBPKI010000141.1:0-39164 GCA_038089155.1 Nevesoporus exiguus
TGAGAGGGGCAGACTGGGTCCACTTCGCCTGCCATGGAATCCAGGATGACGTAGATAGTGGACTTTGTCTCGCGAATGGACGTCGCTTAAAGTTGCGCAACATCATCGCATTATCGCGTCCCCGCGGTGGGCTCGCATTTCTCTCTGCCTGTCAGACGGCGACTGGTGAGGAACGGCTTTCTGACGAGGCGGTACACATCGCCGCAGGGATGTTGTTTGCGGGTTACGGGGGAGTCATTGGTACGATGTGGTCAATCAGCGATAAGCTTGCACCAGAAGTGGCGAGGGAGGTGTACGAGCAATTATTTCGGAGTGGGACGCCGGATTACCGAGAGGCTGCGGTAGCGCTGCATAGAGCGATCGGGCGTCTTCGAGAGAGTGGCAAGGCGTCGTTTGCCACTTGGCTTCCGTTCATTCATGTAGGTCTTTGAATGGGCGTCAGAGTCGAGCTAATCATGATGGACTATTATAATTCGGATATACCAGCATGTCTTTTGTCGCTTTTTTGTTCGTCGATGATCAGCCTGGTCTCCGGCTTCCCCCACGGCCCGGGCCGGAGTCGACCGTACTAGCGCCGGTGTTGTCCCTGTTTAGTACAACGTTGTCGAGTTGACAGTGACGCGCTGCGAACAAGTACAAAGCCATCGTGATTCCAACACCTTCAGAACCTATCTATTACCATGAGCACCTTGTCTTCGAGTACAACAATCCAGAGACGGTCGCGACTGACGACTTCAGGTTGCGTTATGTCCTTGTTCTTTGACTGGTCGGCACGCGGGCTACCATAAGGGCCCCATCTGGGCATATTGGACTTGAGGATACCAAGTGGGTCTGTCGTCGATGAGCGTATGCCTTTAGGCTGACCTTTTGCAATCACAGCGGACACGTCAAGAGTCCCAGTCAATCACCGGACGCGTTGACAAGTCTCAAGACCTGAAGAAGACGAAAGACGAACGAAACGTCAAAAAGAGAAAGAAGAAGCGCCAGTACCCTCTATTTTGAACGTTCACTGGAACGAGGAATGATACCAAATTCGATTTTTGACGGGATCACCTCGCTGTTTTTCACTACGCCACAGGAACACTTGAATGGGATGTGGAAGATCATCAAGAAGCTCCCACCGAGCCCGCCGACCAGGTATGTGCGCGGTCAGTGCGTGTCTGAACCTCGATGCTCATGTTCGTCTTGCCATTCACCCATGCACCCGTGCTGGTACCCACTCTTACATGCATACCCGCGTATGGCGCACACGCTGGACAGACATGTACGGGTGCATCTCTACCTTGGGTGGAAGCCTGGCTGTGACGAAACGGAATTCGTGATGCGCCATAGCGCGCTTGTAGGCGACTTCCCGCTCGACCGATCTGGGCGTCTGTCGCTTACACCCGTCAAGTCTAAGTGGGCACTCAAAGGTTGTGCGGTGGGTCTCACTGCTCGGGTATTGTCTTTTACATTGACATTGGCCGTCTCTGGGACGCAGCCTATCGACCCGTGTCGTCGAGTCAAGTTTGATACGGCCCATCCAGAGTACTTATCGCCGCTAGCGGTCAGGGTCCTCACAGAGAGCGAAGGGGTCCTCAAGCTCTTTGGTACGTCCTCCACGAGATCCGGATACATTACCCGGCTATCCATTTAACCCTCTCCTGTATTTTTGTTTACCGTTTGTCCCCGCACAGAGCCAACCCCGTCAAAGGGTACGGTCGCCATGCGCGACCTTCGACTCCAGCTTGTTACCGCATACGATAATTTTTTGATGTCATTGCACGACGCGACGATCGGTTGGCTCGCGGATACGATCGGCCTGTTGACGACGGTAGGTCCAACCCTCCGCTTAGTTCTCTGCGTGTCTTATTATTAATATGATCCCAGGCGATCTTGTTGACGGCAATCATGCTTGGTGCACCTGCCGCACTGGGCTGGTATCTCTTCAGTACGCAACCCTGGTTGGCGTACGTCGTCGTTGCAGCGTCGCGGTGATTGCACTGTTACCATTATGCACGTTTTCAAGTTCCTCTTTTCATTTTTTCTTGACTTCCAAGTATGTGATCTATGCCCACTATGAATCGCTTTATGTTTGATCGTCTTTATGCCTTTCTTCTCTTCTTTTCGTTTTTGAGTGTCATACTATGAACCTGTACGATGAGGGTTGTAAGCATGGCGAGTATAGGAATGATAATACAAATGATGTGTAAGTAGCATCTGTTGCCTCACTGAGGTAGTGCGGAAGAGAAGTCAATTTCCCACACCATTTTTGGCAAGTACTTCAACTTTTGTCGCACGACTCGACGATATGTTTCTGGTGCGCCTTGTGGTCTCACGTCGTCCTCTCTTTTGTTTGCCTTGTCAAAGTGATGAATCGTCCGATCTTGTTTTCTGGTGCTTGGGTCTGTAGGCTGGTCATGGGGGTTTGATGGCCCCCTTCGCTCGGTGTCACAAAGCCCCTCCGTACTCCTCTTTGCATAACATTCGAGCCCGACCTGATATGAACGCAAATCCAAGATGAGCTTAAGCATATCCAACAGATGATCTTCGACTGTTGAACGGACGAACACGCACTGGTATGCCACGAAGTTTTTCTCAAATTATCTTGGATGGTGATCACTCGCTGCTGAACGCTGGCTGAAATGTCGGGCGAGACTTTTGGGCTTTGGTGACTACGTGAAGCGGATGTCCCAGCAGCCGACCCGAATGCAGCGCGAGTATCGAGGTTTCTGTGTTGCCAGCCAGAGCGGTTCTACTTCGTAACGCAGCAAAAGGGATCGTAACTAAGTATGGACACCTGCTGAACGGTGCTGGCGACTTGGCGCTTTAGTTGCATTCCACTTAGGAGTCTAGGTGTCGCGGGGTTTCTTTTAGGACGGGTCACTACGTACACTGTTAACGAGAAATATGGCGGACTGGAGGGAATCTAGGTAAAGCGTGATTCTAGATGGATGGGGTGTGTACACTATTATCACAAGGAAGGGTGCGAGAGGGGGTCTAGGTACTATCGCAGTGTTTCTCAACATGTAAACACTGTAAGGAAACATACAGATGATGCGTTGGAAAGATACAAGGCGAGATGAGTGAGAGTCTATCTGAGGATAACATGTAGAACTGTACAATGAATTATGCATGAAGAAAAATGAAGAAAAAGAAAGGAAATCGCCGCTGGGTACATATCCATAAACCCGGATCTAACACTTCCACTCTCGCTTGGAGACCTCAGTGATGAAATCGAGGCATCCATTGTTGAGGATGTCGCCTCTCCAGTGGCTATCGGCGGGGAATAGCCTTTGAAGTCTGGCCAGCAAGCGGCCGGCCCTCGCTCCTGCCAAGAAGGCCAAATAGCAAACGAGGACGGCGATGACATCTGCAGGCCGATCGCTGGGACCAACAATGAGCACCCTCGAGTCCTCGCATGCCTCCGGTGGGAATGGAACTTCGAACCCACACTCCTCCCACTCATCGTTCCTGTCGGGCAACACTCTCGCGATATAGTTTCGCGCCGCGAGGAGCTGGTTTTGCGACAACGCCGTGAACTTGTCGCCATAGTGGAGCGCCAAGGCGGGGCACGTCAGGCGCAGTTCGGTTGGTCCGTCGTTAGAGGGAGTCTCTTTGGCGCTCCAGCTGGATGGCATGATGTTTTCACTGCCGGAGAGGGGACTGAACGCGACGCGAACGATGTGGGTAAATGCTTCACGGTGACGCGTGCGTAGAGCGGCAATTTCGGAGTCGTTCTCAGTTGCGGCGACGTAGATGCGATGAGTCATCATCTCATGGCAGGTTTTCTGTGCTAGATCGTACGGGAAAACCTGAGGGGTGCTCTCGCCTTTGTCTTCGTCCTCGTCGCGCTCGTCGTACGGGGCTCCGTCCTCGGACTCCTCGACTTCCTCAACCTTTTCGAGAACTTCGTAGGGCGAGGACCCAGGACTGTAAACATCATGCTCGATGTGGTCCTTGCTCACTGAATGATGGCGAAGACATCAGCAACGCATTCGTATTCTTAGATATTCAACTCACCTCTGTCTTCATCCTCAGACTCAACCTCTTCGACAACTTCCTCGACGAGGGTGTCGGTCGAGCATTGGACGTCCTGAACCGCGTACTTGGGTACGAGGTGTGCTCTTTTGCGCACGCAGAGGGTTTCTCTGTACTTCTCCGCAGTGTTCGCTGTGGGCGCGGCAGGGGTGCCCTTGAGTGGTCGGCGGAATTTCGGATGAAGACGAAAGACGCTGGAGAAGACGCGGTTGAGATGCGTCATGATGGAAAAGTATGAGCGTGATAGGGGATAAGACTATAGACTGTATAAGAGTAGCCAGTAGCAGGTGGGATAAGATGGGGGGGAAGGGCTATCTGGATGATAGACGTGATGGAGGAGCGCCATGGCGGTGGCCTGGCTTTATATGCAGAGCTGAAGGCCCTCCAGCGGAGTGTCCAAGCGTGTGTGGAGGTGTCTGCTTGCGGTCGATAATGGGCCACCAGACATATAACAAATTGAGTCGGCGGTGTGAAGTTCTAGGGTGCCTTCGGAACGTCTCCACACTCAGGCTTTGACTTCCTATCCACAATAGACGGCAGACCACAACATTCAATCTGTCGACGGGTTGTCAATCAATATTAAATTTGATTAACCATTCGATCATTTCCACAGATGGCCCTTGAATGTATCCGGGATATGATGTGTGGAAGTAAAGGCCACGAACCTAATGAATCTGCTTCGAACTCAAATGCCGATCGTCCAGAGGCGGCACACTCGACTCGTATTGTCCATTCATCGTGTGCACGAGATTAAGCGTGAACCGCATCGTGAAAGCTCAAGGCAGTGCAGATCCCCGCACATCTTTTGTCGCTGAAGTATTTTAGGAATACAACCACTTCACCAACCACTTCACTTGAGTCACAGTGGAGCGTGGACCTATATTTCCAAATTTGAAAGGCTATGGTTAGGTCAGACTAGATTACCAAATTTCGTCACCGCGCTTACCTCCTCAAAGAGATCGCATTTGATACGAGCCCCATGTCAAGTGTGGGAGGTGGAACACTAGGAACGTGAAATTCCCTCTTCTGTCTGTTTGCAAACAAATACTAACAGTGCGATTTCCAAAAATGGAACTCACCGTCAGAGAACCATCTGGAAGATTACCGAAAGCTCACCACAAGTCGCCAAAATACTAGGGGCTTATTTCCGGAGTCTCTATAATTCCAGTTTATTCTGTAAAGGCGACGATGCTGTCCCTGCTGCACTATAAGAGCGGCTTGCGCAATGCCGCCTGATCCTTCAGCACATCTCAATTCAGCGTACTACCACAAGCCTCAACTAACACTCATACCAACGTCGTAGCAACCATGTCCCTCGTACAGTTTTACTATGACCCGCTCACCGAGTTCGACTGCTTATTTAACAACGCGCTCGCGGCCCGTTCCCGGCCTTTCACTTCAGCTGTCATCGTGCGCAGTGACTCGCTTCGTCCAAGGTAAGGCGTTCCATCTTCCTGTCACGTGTCATTGCTGAACACACCTCCAACAGGATGGACATACACGAATCCAAGGACGTCAACAGCGTGACAGCCACGTTTGAGCTGCCGGGCTTGAACCCCGAAGAAATCACCATTGACGTTCACCAAAACCGTCTCACGGTCACGGGTGAGGTGAAGAAGTCTGGTTCTCATGAAGAGGGAAGTTACGCCGTACGTGAACGTAACTACGGCAAGTTTACCCGAACGTTGCAGCTCCCTTTTGGGACCAAGGTAAGTCCATGGTTTCTCGACATCACTCAACTTTGGATGCTCACCGCATGTTTAGCCTGACGACGTGAAGGCCAAGATGAAGAATGGCATCCTGACGGTGACGTTTCCAAAGACGGCACCAGAACAGCAAGCGCACCGCATTGTTATTCAGTAGATGCCACGTCTCTGCGTTTCCCCTCTTGATAGGATCGCTAGTGGACAGTATATTATACAATTGATGTAGTATAGGAGTATGGAGATAGCAGGTTAATCCGACATCCCTTAGAGATCATGAGCACAGACCGATGTTGCACGAACAAATCATGACGTACTTTACTGCGATTCACGGGATTGAACTCCGACTAGCTAAGTCCTGTTCAAGTGCCCCTTACGGTGATGCCTCCTCCCAGATAGCCAAGACAAACATATCCTTGTTCTCCACGTTTATTTGTTCGAGGAACAGGAACGATTGATGCAACATTCTTTGCACCGTTGAACATCGGTCGTCGATCGTCGAATTTCCAAACCTACGCTGGGAATGCTACATCCAACAACCCGCCGAGAGCTTCTGTCAGAGGGTCAAAAGAGCGGTCCTTCCTGAATACAGCGACAGCGATACAGGAAGCGTACCTTCGTGTCTGCTCCCATTAATTGTATGGTGAAAGTTGAAACGTCGACCTTCCCCTACGAAAGGCAATCGACTGCTGTGGGTATACGATGACATCACAAACCAATGGGTCTGCTTACAGTCTCATCATCCACCCCGGACTGCTCCAAATTTGCAGCCGGTATTCGACCCACTGGGGTATTTCAACTGAATCGAGTGTGCGCCACAAACGGGGAATCCTTCATCCAGAGCAGGTCCGCGCAAGACGTGCAAGTTCATTTTGATCTGCAAAATAGCATACCATCTCGAAGGTCTTGGTTGATGCGTGTCGACTAGAAGTTGAAGTTGGAGGTAGCGAGAAAGGATGCTCCTCTCCGACTTCTAGTCCGACCCGTAAATTTGTTCGCCGCCACGAATCTCTCCCTCTTCGTTCCTTCAAGTTGACCAGCCATATTAATTCTTCAAGACACGCTCCAACTTTGTCGGTTCTGAGTCCAAGACATGCAGTCTCGATGCGTCTCAACTGAGATGCTCACGCGAGTGGCCTCCTAAACGACGACGACAAACACTCGATGAATACTTATGCCAGCACTGAGGGAATCGCACTGTCGACACCGTCGTTTTCACGATTAACCCAGGGTGTATCGAGGCCTAGGCCACGAGATGACGACGATTGCGCATGTAAGAACTGATATGTGGCAGCGAAGAGAAACGGGCATACATGGCTGGACCTGCGCTGCGTCCCGGGACTGGTGCGGATCAGCTCAACGTGACCTCCGGAACAGGAGAAGGATCATCAAAAGGGACAGTGATCTTGTCATAATGGGGCGCCTTGCCCCCAAGCAGGAAGGCGCGGGAGAAGAGAAGTAAGGAAGCAACGCGCGTGAGTGGTTACATTCTCGAACCCGCAAGACAGAAAGTAGAGTCACGGGTAAAACCGAGAGTTGCGGGGAGACTGGCATACAGAATCCGCGAGCGAGCTGCACAGGCCAATGGCCATGCAGGGTTGTTGTCTCCGGTCACAAATTGCCATGTAGGACTGGTCCATCGGGTCTCTTTAACCTGCAAGCGAGACTTTTGACCGTTTTGAGACACAGGGGTCTCCTTGCCACTACGACGTGAAACCGAAAATTCGCTTGGATGTAGGACGGTCAAGATAGGCGCCGCCCCCTGGTCTTAGTGGCTGGTTCCCCGGGGTTCCATTTCCCGGTTCCTTTTTGCTCCTGAACGTTTACTTTCTCGAATAGCCGTTTGAGACGATCCATGTCTTATCGTTGTGATACTGCGTATCTGATGCAAGGTTTGCACTCGTATGTCCTCTAATGCTTCACTTTCGAACGAGAGTCGACATCGTACAACCATCCTGCGATCGTGAAAATGACAATGTAAATGTAGCGATCCTGGTAAAAATACAAATGACAAGTCCAATGTGACTCCCGAACAGTTAGTTTGACTACTCGCACTTCGCGACCTGTTCTACATAAAACTTGGACGACCGTTCCAGAGTGACCTTATTCCAGACTTGGTCGAAATAATCCATGTTCGCTACATCATCCAACTCGGAACCCTCCAGAAATGAGAGGTAGCAAAATAGGACGGATAGTACGTCCACGGCGCGACGCCTGGGTGCGACGATGAGAACGTTCACTGGTTGTTCGTCAGGGTCAATGTACTCGTTGAGCAAGTCGTCTAGCCCAGAGTCCGGAGCGAGGTATGCAACCTGAGCGTCCTCGTCGTCGCCTTCGTCGGCTTCAAATTTGTCTCTTGGGTAACGCGCCTCCGCTTCGCCCCGTTTGTCCCCCACCCGCCCACGCGACTCTGTAGGCCACCACTTGCTACTCCCATACGGCAACGCCAGACTGAGAAACTCGCGCGCTGCGTAAAGTTGCTCGGGTGCCACCCTCATCCGATCGCGATGCGCGTAGAGGTAAATGGAGGGGCAGATCAAGTCCAAACGTTGTACCGGAGCGTTTCGCGGGGATTCTCGTCTCCCCCAGTTGTACAGAGACCGCGGGCGGTTCGAACGCGGCGACTTGTAATGCAACTGTACCACGTGAGTGAACGGTTCGCCGTCAAAGGTGCGTAGCGCGGGTAAGTCGTTCTTGTGGTTCGCCAAGGCGATGTACAGTCCGTCCATGATCTCCACGAGGTGGCTTGCTGCTATCAGGGAGGCGCTCGGTGCGGAGGGAGGGATAGCGCGGTGCTGATCGTACCTCGCGTCTTCGTCCTCTTCGAATACGAGAACGAGTTCGCAGCCACAGACGTGTAGTTTGTTCCATTCTCGGTAGGAGATTGGAATGATGAAAAGATTGACTTGACGGCGCTCGCGAAGAGGTTTGCGAGATTGGGGGGGGCGGCCACGAGCACGACGTGGCTGAGAGTCGACCATGAGTGAAAGAATTGGAACGTTAGGGATACCGATGGAAGAAAGCAGTCGGCCGTCAAAGAGTGCGAACGAGTGCTGGACGACCACAAGTCCCACCGGGTAGGTAAGCAGGTTGGCTTTATACCATATCACTCGAGACTTGTGGACTGTCAAAGCACCGCGCAAGGGAGGACAATAAGTCGTCGGTTGGACAACCTCAGAGGACAAAGCGCCTGACCAGAACATCAGAAGCGAGCCCGAGGTTGGACCCCGAAGGAAGAAGTTCTCGAGGAACACGCCAAGTACAATTACTTTGGCGGACGCACCTCCCGTTCACATGAAGCACATAGTATCCCAACTCGCATAGTAGTGACTTACCTAGGAGATCGGGGGTGGAGCATGTGCCATCGCCCTTCACGCCACAATGCACCACAGCATCAAAGGTCCACACACACATTTGCGGGAGTCACTGGGCAAGATGACCAATCCACTTGCAAAGCGACGAGCAATCACAGGCTCGCAGCAAAGTATACGACTGACCGTGAGAGACGTATTTCTCTCCACATCATGTCGCTGCTTGGACCAGCTTCGTCCGATTTGACCGACCCTGCGGGCGATATCACCAGCTTGGACCTGTCAATGGTCGGGAAGTGCCGTCGCGGTAGACCTTTTCGGACACAAAAGTTCACCTATTCACATGTCACCTCGAGCGGTGGATCATATCGATCACTTCCCACCGCGTCGTCAGCTTGGCGGCGGCGCCCCCGGCCAACGATGACTCGAACGCGCACCGTGAAGGCTGTGGTACCTGGAGTGAGCGCACGACCATCGTATGGTTAGACTCCCAGCCAAGACCACGACGTTCCGTCATCGACCTAAACACGGAATAATTAATGAGCCCACTTTACGACGGCGACGCGTTCGTAATTTATTGTTTTTGCGTGCGGTCTCCCGATGGAGGCGATGACGAACCGAGAAACGGGCGTCGAAAAGGATGACACAGCATCATGGGTCGACGGGTGCACACTACTACTTACACAGTACTCACTCCCATGTGCCATGACTCGTTTTCGAATCGGAATCAACTTGCTGCACGCGGGACCCGCCCCTTGTCTTTCCGTTATAAATAACCCATTCGGTTCCGCTAGTTCTGAACGAGTAAGTACTTAGTAGTGGCTAATACGATCTTCAATGCGTCCGCGACAGCGTGTGCCTCTGAGTGGACGATCGGTGCCACACGTCATGCTGGACATTGACAGAATCCAATCTCCACCCATGTGGAACACTCACTGGTTCCGCACCGCCAGAAATGATCTTGATTTGTCCATGGCACATCTTTGAGCTCGTGCCAGTGGGTGTCTGACCGACGGATCGCACTGTGATACCTGGCACACAAGCCAGTTCGCACGGTGCGCGTCGGCGCATCGGCAAACGGTCGTTCGGATGCACAGCCCCTGGCTCGTTTCCTCCAGATGTCGGGTAGAGTCGGGTAGCATGCTGTAACCAGGAAAGGACTCATCACTTGCCTCGTGCTCGACCCGCGCGCGTGTGGTCGCCCCTGCTGTACTGTACATACTGTACGCGAGCGTGCGTCCACCCACGGTGAAAGCAAGGTTCAAGGCACCAAATAGAGTTGGATAAGGCTCATCGCCCCGTCGTCATGGTAGGGCGCCTCCATTCAGGCTGGATTAAAAATGAGCCAATTACATACAATAGTCCCTTATCAGTTCCGTTCGAAAAGCCTCGAGGCATTTCATCTCAGGCACTCGCGAAAAGGTTCATGATGAGGACCTGAAGCACTGTCGGCGCTGCTGAGGACAGTCGATCGTATAAGCACTGACCCCTCGAAGTTGGGACTACTGAGCGTTACTAACGAAGCGACATTCCTGGACCGTGGGGCAGTGGACTTTGCACTGTTGAACGCCTCGGGCCTCAGGCACAATCCGCTTCATGGAGGCGCATATAGGCGGAGAACTTAAGCCAGATGGGCCAAGTCGGAACTTTGATCAAGGACGATATGGTCTCGGTAAGCTGACAGCTAAGTTCGGCTAGGAAAACGTCTCCGACGCCATGAGTAACGGCGGCATGAGATTGATAGCCTAGCACATCCTTTTCAAATCATTAGGCAGCACCATATCGATGACCCGAGAGTTTTAACGTTTGAATTGAAATAGCTGCGCCATGGACTAGGGAGGACATGGCATGATGGGGCAGAGATCGAACATATCCCCGTTACCAGGGTCCTGTGACAACACTTCGGGACCGCGGAGTCTTTACGGGGCAACCCGAGTGATACTTCTCGGACGTACCCTCGTCGGAGTGCGTGCCCCAGCGCTCACCGGTGGGCCGACCATGTACCTTATCATTGCATCCATCCATGCGAGTCTGAAACGCCAAGGAAGCGGTACTTGGCGCCCGCAAAGGCGTTGGTTCCTTTTTATGTAACCGAGAACGACACAGATCTTCAAGGACTATTGTTTATTGACTGGGGAGTACGTACTTGAGGAGCAGTAGATGAGAAACCAGACCGTGCTGCATATCTCTTCCACATGACTCTTTGATCTTGGGATTTCGGAGATTGATTACTTGCGTAAACACGTGATATGATCATACCGTGGAGTCCAACCAGGGGAGAGCATAACGCAGCCTCAATCCAAACCCGATCAAGGGCGTCCCGACAACGTCGCAGACTACAGCGCGGAGAAGACGAAGAGAGCATCGCTTTGTAGCAGTTGAAAGGAGGAATGATCGGTGTTTCCCTATCAGATAAGGTTTGAGAGAACAGAACGGAATCTGTCATCTCTGAATTCCGGTCCGAAATTATTGTTCATCGCGGTCATGCGTGAGGGCTGAGGTTCACTTACTTGGCCTCAGACTTGCCAAAACTCGGAGTTTCGACGTCTCAACGCAGACAAAAGCGGTATATCTGCGATAGGAGGCACGGATCTTTGCGTCGCGCCGCCGTGGTTGGGAGGTGTGATGAGCTGGCTCGAATGCTGCATCGAAACAGACATGATCGAGGTCGATAGGGAGAGAAGTGGTCGCGTACAGGCCGTTCCAGAATTCCGTCTCGGAGGATACATAAAAATTAAAAATGCGGAACCGTGTACATGTGGTCCAGTCGTGCACGCCTCGAAAGACATCAGTGGCCATGCCGCCGAGTTTTCTTGAAAACGTTAATAGGATGCCAAAATAGGCGTCCATCAGACACGAGGCGTTCAGTCAGCAATCAGGTAGTGCCGTGAGGGCGGTGCCACTTTGTCTCGATGTGGTGTCGAGGGCTAGGACGGCCCTCTTGGATATAGCAGAAGGATTGGGGTGAACAGCTCTAGAAAATTCTCTTTGCGGGACCGAGTATGTATCATGCGTTTGAAGAACGACTTGTTCCTAGGATACCGGTACCGGTAGCTGTCCTAATCAACATTACAAGGATATATCAGCTCCGGGTTGAATGCAGGCGACGGAGCAAAAAACCGGGTTTCCACTGGCATATCAATTCTTCGGTCCGGAGTGCCCACGCTATCGAATCGGGCAAGGAAAACTCCAGTCAAGCACGGACAATATGCTGCCTTTGTGATCGCCTGGCACGTCTCTGTCAGCTGCGAACACCGAAATAGGGCTAATTTCAAACATAGACAAGTTCAGCGAGAGCCAGGTACACGAACCATGAAAGACTTACGAACACTCTGTGCGGCTGGCAGCTCGACACTGTCACTAGGACCAGACACTGGACATTAGCAGTAGGTACTTGCTCTGGGCCCTGCAAGCAGCTGCTCCTGCCGGCGGATGAAAATTCTACCGGAGAAACGGCATTCAGATAGGCTCAGCTGGCTAGGGAATGATGCTTACAAACTGATAGCGTTTCGATCACGAGGGTCGCTCGGCAGAGAGATTCCACCGTTGAGCTGAAGGGCGAGCAATACCTCCGGCGACGGCGAACGACACGAGAGCGGCGAGGAAATTTTTGGAAGCCGTCGCACACAATCACTATGATATGGAAGGGGGCTCAATAGTAAGGTGTCCGTGGCTAATGTGATTCGCTGATAGAAGAGAACGCAACCTTGCCTTCCGGAATTCTGTTTGGATCTTAGCCCATCAACACGTTTCCTGTGCACGCCACTGAAGCCAGGAATGCAGCCGTCAGAGTCCTTCTGACGCGACATACTACTACCACCGACTAGCGTCTGGGAAAAGAAGACGGTTATCGGCGGCGATGCTACTTCGCGCTATGAGAAGTGACGGTTTCATCATCGGTTGTCCGATGACGTAACTGATCACCATCCTGTAACTGTTTTCCTCGAGCCTGGACCCGTTGGATGTGAATGAGCTTGCGGGTAAATTGACAGGACACAGCGACCGCTGGTGAGGTCACGAATAACCAGAATTGGACTGATCCACTGCTGCTCAAACTTGACAGACGCGAGTGGAAAATGAATCCGGGGAAGTCAGGACACTTACGTACTTTTGGGATCTGACCCGGTCATCGGACACACGACGAAATTGGGGGGAGATGGATTTCGTCGCGCATTCTGGACATGGGCTAGTGGGAGATGCCGATGGCAGAAGAGTGCACATTGTGTGCACAACGCTGGATCGGACCCGTACCATGTTTTCGCTGCACCTCGTGTGGTCTGATGTCAGGTCCGAGGGCTCTCAGGGCCTTGCTACCAAAATACCGTCAGCTCTTGGCACAGGACTATTTGTGACAGGCCGTACCTCGCGATCAACGACCACCCGACGGAGCACAGCAATGGGGGTCACTAGGACAGAGGCTGGCAATGGCTGGTCATCAGTGGCATTGCGTGTGGCGCCTATGGCAGAGACCTTGCGGGACATGGGCCAGCGGCACGAGCATGCAAGGCGGAGGAACGACGCGATCAGGAACGTCGGCGTTTGACGAAATGTGCTTGGCCCTCAAGTCCACGGAGACTGCAAGGACGAGTGGAGAGGTGTACGTACTGTGCAGTAGGACCGACCAAGGATCGCGTTCCTGGGGTCGTGCGTGGGAGACGTCCGCTGAGTGCGCGTCATAGTGAGAGGGACGGCGAGCAGAGGCCGACGTGGGAGCGAGCGTAGGGGTGTACGAATCGGTCGACAAGACGATCCAAAATGAAACTCAAACAGTCGCAGTTAGGGCGTCGCCGACGGAAGATTTGGTGTGTACCCTGAAGATATCCGGGAAAGTCCTTTGCCAGCCAGTCCGCGATGGCGTGAACCGGTTCCTTCCAGTGACTTGCGTGCGCCGGTTAAATCCTTGGCCAGAATTGGACCGCCGCGTGTCTTGCTAGCCTTGCACGACGGCAACTTGTTCCGCTCCCACAAGTATTTCAACACCCCCTCCTCCATGTTCCCAGTTATTTATTTCTGATCGTCCTCGACGCTCCGGACCTCTGTTTCACTTCATGCCTCACCCTCTCAACTCTTGACTCACACACGTCCCGTTGCGCGGTTATTCGGTTCGTCCTCCCCGTCGTTTCACCTCCTGGTCGCCTCGCCTGATCGCAGTCTTCTAGTTTCCCTCTCGCTCGTGTATATTTAGTACTCTTCCAATAATGGCCAGTAAACTGCCCCTCACGCCGCCCCCTACCTTGCAACGCGGCAAGGCATGTCTTCGCTGCAGGTATTTTCACTCCCTCCCTGCCACCCGTGCACACCGCTCAGACTCACCCCGACCAGAAAACGAAAAATGGTCGGTCTGCCGTCTCCACCTCTCTCTCTCTCTCTCATCTCCCTCTAGAGATGTGATGGCGTCAAGCCTGCCTGCCAGCAGTGTGTGCGTGCAAAGAAACCAGACTGCTGTCAGTATGACGATGGCAAGGGCAAGACCAGAACTCAATTGTTGCGGGAGAACATCGAACGTCTCGAGCAGCGCATAAGGGAACTCGAAGACCCCGAGTACACCTCTCCTGCGGTCGTCTTACACGACCCCCATCTCCACCGGCGGTCAGAGAGCTCTTCCTCCTCCTTGGTGGGCTCTCCAGGAAGCACCGGTTTTTCTGCCCCCCACTCTCCCCCGCCGCCCTCTGGTATGCTATGCCGCGCCCGTCATCTCCACTCGCTGAACTGCCCTTACAGCCACAAGCTCGCCCCAGCAATCTTGGATGCAAAGCATGCCCTCTCCGTCTCCAACCCCCTTCAGCGACGCCTTCCATATCGAGCAGCAGCCGACGGTGGACTTGGCACAGATGCTGTGCGTCCATCTTATCTTCACTCTTCCTTTCTCATGCCTTTTCGCAGGGTTGACATCTTCTCCACGCACCGCCATCAATGTCTGCTAGGTCTTCACATGGGTCGATTACGAGACTCTTTCACCCGGCCCTCGGCCGAGCAACATCACCCTTGCCTTACAAACGCCATTTTTCTTTGGGCGTGCTACATCTCACGGCCGGGACCACTGAGCGAGCACGAGTCACACTACCTCAACTGTTCGCTCGAGGGGCTCAGCGAAGCGCTTCAGTACAACAATCGGGTCCTCGACGTCATCCAGGCCTCATGTCTTCTCTCTCTCTACTTTTTGTCCAATGGCCGGGCACTGGAGGGGAGCTACCATGCGGCCGCTGCAGCGTCGCTGACCATGCAATGTGGCCTGCATGGGGCCATGATGAATCGCTCGATATTCGAGTCCACCGGAGTCATGGCACCCTTGCAACTAGAGCCAGCAAAGGATGCCGTCGAACAGGGCGAGAGGATATCGACGTTCTGGCAGGTCTTTGCTCTCGATCGATGTTGGTCTGCAGTCCTACAGAAACCGGCCACCATACCAGACGGCCCCGAAGGTTCCTTGTCCATCTTCTTGCCGTGGCCGCAGCGCATGGAGGAATATGAATCGGTATGTTGATCCTAGCCCTTCATGATCTCGATTCCTGATGAAGAAGCGTTGCTCAGGGACAGACGGACGACTTCCGTTCTTTTTCCGCCATCCGGTCATTCTTCGACGGACGACTTTCAAACCTTGGAGGCTGCTTCTCGCCGCTGGCCCTGAGGGTAAAGGCATCCGCTCTCTTCCACCACGCTCACCACTTGGCATCGAGTTGGGATCAGCGTAGGCGGCTTGATTCCGCGGGTTATCTCCACTCCTCTGATGATTACGCAGCCTTGTCGCTCCCGAGTGCATTCATGGACGACTTTCAGACGTTGGAACACACGATCGCATGCTTCCTGTCGACGCTCATCCCCGTCCACCAACTAGAGGCCACCATTCCCGACGACAAGCATGTGTACATCGCAATACACACTCTCGCCCACGTTGCGATGATTCACTTGTATTATCCTTTCGGACACGAGGATCCCGTTGCGTACGAAAAGTGCCTCCGGGCGGCGCGTTGCTGCGTTTCGATCACCAAAAACATCGTTGAAGCTGACTACGAGTTCCTCGACCCCGTGCTCGGCGTAAGTTTATGGTTGCCTTGCTCTGACACGTGTTTCATCCTGCTCTTTCTAGCCCTGTTGGACGGCCGCTATGGACACGTTAATTCGCGAACTTAATATGATCGAAACATCTTGGCCAATCGTCAATAGTGCCGAGATCCGCAATGAAATTGGCGCGTTACTATACGCCATGACCAGCCTTGGATCACGGTTTCCATTACTTGGCTACTCGGTCGCCAAGGTGCAAAAAAGACTCTCGGGACTATAGCTATCAGAAACCATCTACCGTTTTACGTCAATGCCTGGCCGCCTGTGTAATCAGGCGCCTCGTTGAATTTCTCTTCCCTCACCCGGACTGTTTTTGAACGTTTCGTCCGAGCCTTTTCCTCTTTCTGCTGAACGTCGAGGATGTTTACCTTCTGGACTCTCTGATTCAGACGAGGACTGCTTCGATCATCCTGTACCATCACTATCACGCTCGTTACGGCCTGCACGTACTAAAGAACACTTTTGGACTCCCCCAGCTCAGACGCTACTTGGACATTAAATGGACTTGCCGTCGCGAACATTGGCTGCTACCCTTGAAGATCTGTTAATCGTTACGCTAGCCTATAATTTTATACATCGTGCCATATCTTCGACTTGTCTGTTTTACTATTATCGTTGATGCCTGGGGACGCCAATCCAACAATTCTTGTTCGGACTTGCTTTTATTCCGGTACGCTATTGGTTCTCCGGCTTTCTTTGTAGTGCACGCTTGCAGCATGTAATCCGGAAGATGGACGAAAGACGGACCTAGTGTATGTACCCTCGAACGACTAGTGCTGTGTGGTGGCAGATATCGCAGGTGAACCCGTGACGCAGCGTCCAAGTCCCGTCGGTCCGCTCCACTTCTCGCTACTACAGGTAGAACGATAGCCGTTCGGAAGACGACCATTCAAGATTATGGACTCTTCTTGGCCTTGGCAGCTTGATCAGCATGAGTCAAATGGATCCTTGGCGGCCGTACAGAGTCGGCGCCGCGCCGCGATGACGGTACGTAACTTTGGTGGCCTGCCACTAAAGGTTCATCTTTGACACAACCGTTTACCTTTCCTTACTCTTTGTAGCCTCTCGCCAGCTAATCGATAAACAAGCGGATAACGAACGGCTGTTGTCTCCATCCAGGGTGACCTTCCGAATCGGCAAGCATGTCTCATTTGGACAGCTTGGACCACCATGGCGGCTCCTCGCATTCCTCTTCCACCTACAGCGATTCACCTGCCGACATGCCTCTCGTCGACGCGCTAGAAGGAGAGCCAAGCCAAACTCCCGACTGTCGAATGCCGTCACAGTCGAATCTGCCGGTCCAACACCGTCGCCCGGGGCTTCAGCTGCACGGCCTCTCCCACAACTCTTATCATCTCGGGTCTTCTACAAATAGCACACCCCAAGCGCCAGGGACGACCCGATTATCGACTGGCCCTCCTTCGTCACAGCCTCGGCGTCCGTGGTCACTCTTTGAACAGCTCATGGAAAACGGAGGCCAGCTTCGAAGTCTGGAGGCCGCCTCGGGTCAGATGCCGTTGGATCAACCTCGGGTTGATCTCTCCCAGAATACATCCGTCGTCCAGTCGCCCACTACGGAGTTGCCGACCGACGTCCAGATGCCGACGCACCCACGGAGACCAAGCGCTGAAGATGTATATCCCGAACAAGTCAGTACGTGGGACGAAGAAGTATCTTCAGAGAGCTCTGAAGAAACGGCCACCATCACGACACGTCTCTCTCTCACGCCTGTCACGCGCAGGATTCCGTTGCAGCTGCCAACGATACCGTTGTTGTGGAAGAATATGCTGAAATGTTCTGTAGCCTACTTTATCGGGTCGCTGTTCACGTTCCATCCATCTCTATCACGTTTCTTTGGGGACTTGACGTCCTATGGATCTGGCGCTGGCGGCCCATACCCCTCTGCACATCTTATCGCAACAATGTAACGCGGGTTTTGTTTCTCTGTGCGGCCTTCGTTGATGCTGATATCTCTCTAGTGCCGTGTATTATAATCCTGCAAAGACTATCGGAGGAATGTTTGAAGCTGACTCATATTGCCTCGTGTCATGGCTGTACTCTGCTCTTATGAGCCTCAGTGGCTTGGCTTTGTTTTGGTGGCTGGATACGAAACCAGGTCTGCAACTATTTGCCGACGTTCAGCTGGTGATATGGGTGGGGATCACGATATGGGGACTGACGTGGATGAAAGTGTGGATGGCGAAGCCGACGTTTAACTCAGGCAGGTCCTTTTGAATCCGTAAAGGAATTACTAAAAACTCGAGTATTGCAGCTTGTTCGATGTCAGCGACTGTTTTGTTCATAGTGCAAGTACCGATCGTTGCACTGTACCTGTACTATTTGACTGATCTTCGGGCTAGCGTGGTGAGGGAGGGCACGTGGGAAACTCTGTTGGTGATATCGTCCATCGTGCTCGTGGGTACGGCTATATCGAACCTGGTCTGCTTCTTGCTATGGCCGCAGAGCGCTACCTACAACCTCCAAGCCAACATGACGAAGACGCTAGACTCGTTTGCGACTTTGCTTGGGATGATAACCAATACATTCCTTCTCGAGGAACCGATCCGGAAACCAAGCCACGAGAAGATGCAACGAGCGGTGGAGAACCATCAATCTTCCTTCACGAGTCTAAAGAAGAGCTTGGCAGAAGCGCGCTCGGAATGGTTCGGTACCTTGGGCGAACAGGAAAGGGTGTTGTCGAAGCAGGCCTACGGAGATGCGGTCGATAGTCTCACGCGTCTCGCTCAGCATCTCAACGGTCTTAGGAGTGGAACTAGACTACAGTACGAGCTTTCTCAGGCGCAGAGAGACGGGAAGCTTGTACTCCGACGTCCGTCGGATGATGCGCGGGATGGACACGGACCATCGGGGGCCAAGAGCAAAACTCAGTACTCCCTGTCATCGCAGTCAGATGATCTCGAAGAGGCTCTGCTACGCGCGGCTGCAGAAATGTTTGGTGATCTGATGGATGATGTCGGTCCGCCACTAAAGGCACTTTCGGTGAGCTTATCTACGCATATACTCCATCTGGCAGGTTCTAACGAGGTTCGAGAAAGAATGCGTGCACGTCTTGTCTGAAGCGATTGCGAGAAGCGTTCGTAAATAGCCAGAATACGGAACAATACAAGATGATGCAGCCCCAAGATTTCCACAAAATCATCGATGGCATTGATCGGGCACTGGTTACATTTGAAAGGACTTCGAACGACGCGGTCTTACGTCTATATAGACGGAGCAACTTTGCTTCCCGGCCTACGGAAAAGTCAGCTCACGCCTCCCTAGAAGACAGCTCGTTGTTGTCAGAGAGCGAGCATGAGCACGTTTTCCTCGTTTATTTGTCAGTAGAACCGTGTTATTCGTCTTCAGGCCATGTGCTGATGTGACTCTCAGCTTTATTTTTACCCTGCAGGAGTTCGCCGGGGAGTTGATGTCCCTTACTGATGCTATGCGAAGAATATACGCAGTGGAGTTAGCGAGGTTTTCTAGGCAGAATTGGTTCGAACGCTATTTCATCGGTTGGCCTCGGTCTTTCCTTTCTTGTATCAGGTCATTTCGGCGACCAAGATCGTCAGAGAAAACTAGAAGGGCTGGTTTGCGTCGAATCTGTGAGCAGCGGCTGATCCATTCTCGGAATATTTCGAATTGACTCTTAGGGTTTAACAGCGACGTATTTCAATGCCGACGAGCGCCATCCCAAAGTGTCATTTCCCAAAATACGGCCTCACGCGCCGAATACGTTACAGACCCCGAATCGTTCGAACCTCACTTGTGTCGAGCTGCTCTTGCGGACTTTGTGGGACCTTGGGGGTCTATTGAAGGATCGTAACATCAACTATGCGCTCAAGGTCGGCATGTCCACCGCCTTGTTGGCCGCCCCTGCTTTTTTTGATGCCACGCGTCCGTTATTCACGGAGTATAGAGGGGAATGGGCTCTCATATCTGTAAGTACGCTTTGCGGGGTTTAGACGATATGAAGCTGACCTAATTGCGTCCAAGTGCTTCGTGGTCATGTCCCCCACGATTGGGGCGGTGAGTTCTTCCTTGCTAAGATTCGGATCATGATTGAAGTCGAGTTCTTTTCCCAAGACCAACTTCCTTGCCGTGCATCGCGCTTTGGGGACACTGTGCGGTATACTTTTCCTACGGTACGGTATTTCGTTGACAAACAGTATAGGTTTGGCGCCGTCGTTGCGGCCGGGATATATACGCTATTCCCCGAGAACGGAGCCGTACTGTCGATATTCGGGTTCTTCTTCTCACTGCCGTGTTTCTACTACATTGTCGCAAAGCCCGAGTACGCTACCACCGGACGCTTTGTGCTCCTGACCTATAATTTGACGTGCCTATATGCGTGCGTCATCCGCGGCCCGGTCCTTGTTCATTATTGCTGACTCACCTCTTCGTAGGTTCAACATACGGGGGGATAACACACCAGTGCTGGAAATCGCTTACCATCGATCTGCCTCTGTCACCGTCGGCGTGATATGGGCCCTGGTTGCATCGCGTGTGTGGTGGCCGTCGGAAGCTCGACGTGAATTAAGCAAAGCCCTTGGAGAGTATGTTATTGCCTCTTCTATAAGTCTAGATTTCACGAAGCCGTCGTCGGCTGTCAACACAGGTTTTGTTTGAATATCGGCTGGCTGTACACTCGTTTGGTCGCATCAAATTCTGGCCTGGTTGACTATTCCGATGAAATGAACGACGGAGCGCCCAGCGAATCACATGGTCCGGATGAGAATACTCCGCTACTCTCTAAATCAGCGAGTGCACAGCTCAACGATTCCATTCGAGAGTTCATGGCTATGTGTGTCATAATATCACCGGATTGAGTGCACACATCTTGCTGATCTTTTTTTCTTCCGATAAAGGGAACTTCACCTCCAGATCAAACTGATCGAACTGCAGGGCTTGTTGGCTCAAACGCAACACGAACCGCGCTTGAAGGGCCCCTTCCCTATCTTGCTATACCGCTCGATATTGACCAGCCTGCAAACCATACTGGACAAGCTCCATAGCACGCGGTGCGTCATCACGCGAGAGGAATGGTGGGTCACTCCGTTCTTGCGTCACCATGTCTATTCTTAGTATCTTGTGTACTACTCAGGTTCACTGTAAGATCAGCATACCGGTGCACTTTTTCGATCAGTGCCTTACTGTTATTCTAGACTGTCAGACGGGACTTTATTCTCCCGGTCAACAAGGAACGGCGCGAAATGGCGGGTAACATCATTCTCTACTTTTCCACCTTGGCATCTGCATTTCGTTTGAAGGCGCCGTTGCCGCCCTATCTGCCGCCTGCCGAAAAGGCCCGAGAGCGTTTGGTAAGCAGCCCAGATTGTTTAGAAGGGCTCTATTGAGGCACGGAAATAGGTGGATGCCATCAGAAAACTAGACGTGGTCAAGAACCGGGAAGTCCACACGTCCAGGCAGTTGCTCTTCTTTGCCTACGCGCTCACGATGAAGGGCGTCACGCAAGAACTCGAGCATCTCGGACGTACCATTCAGGACGCGTTTGGAGTCATTGGGCAGTCTGTGGAAGAGTTTGACGCGTTGTTTGCGGAGGAGGTCAGGAGGAGTCGCCGGACGTCGCTGTGGGTGTGACGCATGTACTACCATGGTAGCTTGCGTGAACGGCATTGCTGCTGCGCGTGTCGTGGAACGCAAGTGCGTTCGTTTGGCCCGTTTGGTCGGTCGACCAGTCCTGGAGAGGGGGGTGCATGCTTGGCGCGGTCGACATGCACGTTCGACGCATAGGGTCCTTCAATGTTTCCCTCGTGGCTTATCGTTTGCACGTACGTCGTGTTCTTTGTTTCCTGTTGGAGATGGAGATCTGGTTTACCGAGCCTCGAGGTATGCCTCATGTAGTAGCTTAGCTTGACTTCACGCGGGTTCATTTTCCACTCTCCACTGCTGGCAGATCCAAGTTCGATGTTGTCTGCCCCGACGAGAAACAGGAGCACGGACGGATCTACTGACATGTGCATGATTCACGATATGGCGGAGCGAGACTCGGACTATCCTGTCACCTTCGATCGATCGTTCACAGCGTGTTTTCTTTCCACTTTTTCCAGAGTTGCTGTAGTGGCGGTGAGCACTGGAAGGAATCACATGGTCCTGGGTGCACCGTGTCACATCTCGGACCTATATCCGTCACCAAGTGATTCCATCCGTCGAAGGTGCACTACAGCTCGTGCCATCGCCGTCGATGTGAAAGGGTGCTCATTAGAGTTGGCACCACAGATCAATAATGGGGGCTCCACACCTTATCAGCCTGAGTCGATCGCAATTCACCGCACCGCACCTCGCGTCGGTGCTCACGTTTGCGGTCCAGTACATAAAGAACGCTCATGCTCACCACCACGTTGGAGATAACGCTCCGATTCCCGGGGTGGGGGGTGGGGGGAAGAACTGGCGTATTCAATTCGCGAAGCGTCACTTGAGAAGCGTCACTTGAGGATTGCGCCTTGCGCTCATTGGCGGAGTCGGAGCGAGGGTGGGAGGAGGGTGATCGGTTTATATACTATATGGCATGACCGGGGGAGGTTCGTGCAGCCGTTTTCTTCAACGTCGACGTCTTCGAGCCCCTCGAGGTTCGCCTCGGGTGTTTGTTGCTTGTTCCCCTGTCCTTGGTATATCGGAACGCATCGTTCGCGTGATCCCCTCTTCTGTTGGTTTCCGCCGTCTGTGCTCACGCGCGTGTGTCCCCCGTACGGATGTCGACGCCAAGCACGCCTGTCAATGACGAACCTGCAGTGACGCCTGCCAACGCGGAGGTGCTCGCTACAACGGCACTGGCAGAACAAGTCGCCCAAGCTCAAGAAGTCGCCGTCGAGATCACAGGTCCGTCGATGTCGTCTCTTTTTTTCTAATCGTGACGCCAACGCCGGCACGCCCACATTTCGACAGACATCAAAGCCAGCGGTCTCCCCCCCAAAGTGGGGTTCTTCAGCGGTCTCTTCTACGTGAGAGTCAAGGGCGGAAAAATCCCGCAAAGGACGAAGACGGCCAAGTACGTCAATGGGGACGAGTTCGTCGCGAGTTGGGACGACACTGTCAAGCTGTACGTCTGCGGAATGTCGTACAACGCGTCGGACGAGAATGCTGATGGCATACACATGCGCGTGTGGTCGTCTTGACTGCTGTTCACAGGTCGGGCCTAGAATCGTCCAGGGTCGAGATCGAAGTGTACGCCCGGCGGTTCTTCTTTAGCTATAAGATCATCAAGAAGACGGAGAGCAAGGAGAGCCTTGCTGACCTCCTCGAACATTCTGAAACACGTGCGTCTCGCTCTTTTACTTTGCTTTTCCTCTCGGGGTACTGAGCGCAACGACAGCGGTCGAACTCGAACTCCTCGAAGAGGGTCAGGCAGCGGGCAAACTTGTATTCAAGATCAGCAAGGGCGCTGGTGGGGGAGCTAACATCGAAGCACCACCTTTACCTACAGGCACCACGGATCCAGGTACGGCTGCTGAGAACCCAAAGGAAGACCCTTGAGGATGCTGCACCAGCACCACCGTCCCGTGGTATCCATGCCCGTGTGTCATGACCTCTAGAATGCACATATACCCTTCGTATCTTGGATATGTCCGTTAACGCGTCGCGCCCACCTGGCAGGTGATCGCAGCTAGCGCGTAGGCTAGCCTGGCTAAGTACGTTGGACAAGACGCAGCTCGTTGATTTGTTACGCACCCGCTCACTTTACCTGAATTCGACCTCAGATATACCATTGTTGTTGTACATACCCTATTACTTACTATGATTACGGACGTTGCATGCATGTTTTTCAAAGGTGTAGGATTGGGTAATTTGGATAGGGCGTTTACGCTTCTGTTTTGCCAAGGATGTGACCGTGTTCATCACTCTTTCAACTTGCCCGATTACTATACTATTGGCGTAGGTGGTAATAATCGAGCTTCCATTCTGTGAGTTTACGTATGACGTACTCGCAAGCCTGCGTTCAGAGCGTCACTACATTTGCTGCCAGCCACCGAACCCTGATGATTCCAATGAACGTGGAATCAAATGGCGATATATGACGCACGTTCGTGGCAAGAACCTGACTGAAGAGCTCACAGGAGGCCAGAAGGCCTCGCATTTCGGCGTTAACCTGACTTATTACCGCATTGAATAACATCAAAAATAGCGAGTGGGGCTGAATTTCAACTTTGGGCAATAATGTTAGGCGGCAAGGGCTTAAGAGACGTTCGTTTAATCTAGTAGCTGCATCATTTGGGTTTAAAGGGGGACTCTTGGTTGACCGTTAATCCCTGCATAAAGCACAGGTTCACAGCGACCATATAATGAAGCTGAAATGAACGAAATGCCGCTGGCAGAACCCGAGGTGGTCATCTCCAACTCTCGTGAAGTAGTCCGGAAATGACTTTTGGAGAACGGCTCGAGGAGTCAGGAGTCACAGGAAGTCGACGGAATCATGCCTGTACCACGTATCGTGCCGACGAGAGCTAAATAGACGGTTTGTCCTTGGGATTGGAATCCGATCAGGTGATAAGTTCTGGCCAAGAGTTTTGCAAGGTTTAGCGTCGATGGAAGTATGAATCCCCCCTTAAAAGTCAATGATTGTCGAGGCAAAACCGAACAAATCGTTTCTGGCTCTAGAACCATCGGGTCACTCTCCTTGTTGGTTCGACATGTATCGGGCGATACAGGAAGTCCATACGCGCCCCATCGCTCCTGTGAGTCCAAGTCCATTTAGCAAGTGTCATTGAGGTCGCCGCGTCTAGGAACTCGAACACGGGACTGACCTCACGCCAGCTCCGCTTGAGGGTTCGTGAAAATACCTCCCGGGGCTTGCACATCGAGGGCTTTTGGGTACTTGCACTGCATCTCCTTCAACTATTTCTTGAAACTTCTATTTGTGACCACCTCGCTTCCCAGATTTCGTTGTGGGTGATGTCCGTCAAGTCTGCTACATGGATAGGGGGTTTTGGGAGGTAGTGACCTAACCGGCACGAGCAGCTGGAGCCAGTTCACACCACCGGGGCGAGTCTGCAACATCGGACGGTTGGCGAACATTCTCATACTGTGGAGCGGAAGAGACACTCCAATTTTATCCCGTCGCAGAGGACCGACAGCCACGGCGTGCTGCAGCATTCCCATTGAATGCTGAAACTTCTCTTGTTCGAAGTCTTGTTTGAATGGTTGAGTCCGGTTCCGCCGGTAGCCCTGGTTCACACCAACATCTGGCAAGTGTATTCAGATGGTGACTGTCGGCAGGACTAGCGTGCACACGGGACAGAAAAAGGTTCCCTTGCTAGTAGTCTCTGATGCAGGGCTTGGAATCACTGGGACGGTCGAGGTTTCAGCCAGTCGATCAGTAGCACCTTCAAGTTGAAGGCCTGCATGCAGTTACTGTTTCGGAGGGTCAATTACATAACAGCTGTTCGATCCCGGAAGTGCCTGACTATGTGCATACTGTCGCGAATACGGCCGGCGTGCAAAAGCCGTACTTGGACCGACGTCGGGTCATCGGAGACACCGCGGTCTTATGGGCTACTTATCGTAACATTCGCGCCACCGACTTCACCACTGTCGGCTGCGACACCCAAAGCAGATGAATGCAGTGTTCGGTCAAGGAACCGGAACAGTCGCCCCTGGCAGTCTCGCTGAGCGACGATCAGCCTCCTTGGATCCTGCTTGTGGGCGCAAGCAATGATCATCAATTTGGCTAGGAATCTCCTATCGACTTCTATCTTCGTTTCTTATCACCACCCCCTATATCTAGAGCGGAGATAACCGTGGAGTGTAGTGGTGTCTTGTTCCCCACCATGTCAAATTCAGACGCTGACCCTAGGAGAATAAAGTGAGCACGGTTGGTGTCATCGTATAACCTTCTTGCGCTTTGTCCCGTTACTGGCCTCATCGACTGCGAATACGGATTTCATAGATGTGGTCCATCAACCAGTGGCGCGGGTGGACGTTTTCCTTGGGTATATTTCTACTGTTCATGCTTGCGGGTCACTTGACAGCCCGCAATGACCGAACAAGCGGCACGATCACCAAACACCCCATCACTACGCTCATGATCGATGCCAAGCTCGCATTCGCAAGTCGTCTCGCGAAACAGAGCAAGACACTGCCCGAGGCTGTCGCTGAGTATAAGCGCCGCTACGGTCGAGATCCACCTCGCGGATTTGACCACTGGTGGGAGTTTGCAAAGGAGCACGACTTCAAGCTCGTGGACGAGTTCGATGCCATTATCGACGACCTTACGCCATTTTGGGCTTTGAGCGGCGAAGAATTGCGTCGGAGGACGCATCTGGTAGGATTGCTTAATTCTGCTCAAGTCGGATCAACCTGACTGTGTCAGCAGATGGGAGAGTTACCTTCCATCGATCTCGTGCGCATCCAAGACGGCGAAGTGTTTACTGTCAAGACGGAAAAAGCATACAACGACAGAGAGCGTGGTCACCGCTCCTTGGGGTTTCGTAACCTGCTTGAGAAATTTAAAGGCAAGGTGCATACCAGGCTCGGCGTATCTCGCAATTTACGAAACAATGTTGATTCTACTTGCAGCTGCCCAACATAGACTTGGCGATCAACACGATAGCAGAAGGTCGGGTGCTTGTCCCTTGGGAGCTACTGCGATCTCCAAATCTAACGCTACAAGACACAATTGGTTGATACACTCGTTGCATTATTCATCTGCTCAACTCACCATCTGTCATTCAGGCGACTTGTCAAAGATTTTGGAAGACTTCACACCTGACTGGCGGGGTCGAGGCAACGTTTGGGACGCCTATCGGCGTACGTGTCCTCCTGGCAGCCCAGCACGTCGACTCTATAGCTCGTATCGCAACCCAAACATTTACAAACCAAATGCACGCCTTGCAAAATCAGAAATCTTATACGATCACTTTGCATTCGTTAAGACTGTCGGTGATGATTACGATTTTTGCAAAAGCCCATGGGCACGTTACACACAGGGACACTTTTTCTCTGATTGGCGGACGATTCCGTTGCTCTCTCCCGTATTCTCTCCCTCGAAAGCCAAGGGATTCGCAGACATCAGGATACCTAGTCATTACTATCAGGGAAGCAGCGCTCGGTATACATACGCCTATGATCCCGCCAACAAAAGTGGCAAAGGAATCGACGACATGGAAGTGCCTTGGGATCATAAGAGTGACCTTATTTTTTGGCGTGGTGCTACCACTGGAGGAGGTAGCACACCTCCGGGGTTTTCTCCAACTTACCAGCGGCACAGGTATGCATTATTTCTAAGCAAACCGATTGAATTTGCTACGAATTATTTTCTTGTTTAGATTCCTTCGCATGGCACATGAGAGCGCGGCTAATAACATAACGATCGTCCATGCCTCGCCTTCGAGGCATAACGCTTTCATTATGACCACCGTGCCGGCCAAAGATCTCAACAATGACATCATGGATGTAGCGTTTGTCTCTGCCGTTGGCCACTACCCCGGCGGCGAAAAGGAATTGCGCAAGGTACACCGTTTCGCAAGTTCGGTACCACTGGGCGAACATTGGTCACACAAATACCTCATCGATCTGGACGGAATGTCCTATTCTGGACGATTCATGGCATTAATGGCGTCGGATAGCGCTGTGCTCAAGTCGACGGTGTACAGGGAGTACTTTTCTGATTGGTTGCAGCCATGGTGGGTCATTCTGCCTCGCGTGTATGTCCGGTCCCTAAAGACTGATGATGTGTGCGTTGATGAGGTTGCATTATATACCCATCTCGTCGACGTATTCAGAGATTTACAACATCCATGCGTATTTCTCTGGTCCATCGGCGTCGACAATGGACATGGCAAACCTGACGGTACGAAGAACTGGGGATTGGGAAGCGATCGAGGAGGCAAGGGACGCGCAACTGCGACAGATCGCGAAAGCAGGGAAACAATGGAAACGGACCCTCGGGCGCATAGCTGACATGGAAGGTGAGTGCTGGGCATCGACCTCGCCTGCCTTCGAAATGGACTGAGCTGATGCACAGTCTACGTCTATCGACTTTGTTTGGAGTATGCGCGGCTTTGGGCGGATGATCGGGACGCGATGAGTTTTGTGCTGTGAAATTCACAGTTCAGACATTGTTCCGACGACACGGAACATCGACTTCTGGCTTCAGTTGGCGCGTTATGGTGGCTATTTATGTAGGCATTAACGCCACACTATTGTATCGATGCATGGGACCAAGACTTGTAGACTACATCACAACTACTAGGGTCCGACGTTTTGGGTTAACGTAAGCAATTCCAACGTTTCTTGGCTCTGTTCCGGATCCCGCTGGGTTCCGCAAGTTCGATGCCCCTCCCGACTACTGCTACTTTGTTAATCAGTCTCCCCAACTACATCCTTCTACTTGGCACGAGCCTCCCATAGTCACCCGGTCTCAGGTGCGTAGTCCACAGTTCCCGGTGCATACCCGCGAACCCGAAATGGCGGCGGGGAGTGAAAGTGCGGATCACTGGCAGGAACGCCTCGTCTCAAGAGCAACATCCTTGTCGAAACGGCATGTCATCATATTATCGTACCAATGTGGACGCTACCTCGTCGCAGTGTCTAACTGTAACGGACTTGCTGGAAAAAAGAGGCTGCTTGACCACGTCGGGTCGGTGACCTCGTGGAAAGGTCGAAGATGTGGTTGACGTACTTCCTGCGGGCTGCCGACGTGTGGTTGATAGATCCATCGTCCGGGGCGCAGTCGATCTGGTGCATGCAGGTGAGATGAGATATAGCCTGGGCAGTCACAGTTTGGGCTGACGAAGAGCCGTTTGGAAGGTCGTTGTCTATACAGACTTGGAACACAGTGGGAAAAGGACGAGGTTGGTCGTGCCGCCGTTTGGAGCGAGTGTGCTGGATCCGGCGTCCATGCGACACCGACCGTTGTTCGGGTTGTAGAGCTGGAGCCCACACGCAACATGGTTTCCTCAAACCGCCATCGGGGGGTGAATCCCGTCCGCAGTTCTCGCGCCATTGGCACCGACTTATATTTGGTGGGCGCATGCCCAGAAGTCATAACATAACCCGGGTTTTATGAGGTGGTATGGTTGTTATGTTGCTACGATGTCAGTATAACTTCCCATCAGATTCGTTGACATTCGATGTGTTGTCTTTTTTCAGATAAAGAGCCAACAGAGTGGCTGACGGCGATTGTTTCTGTCTTCATGGATGGCTATATGGTTTCCGGCTCGCTAGGTGCCAACGGCTGAATTCGAGCAAGAGGTTTGGGATCGAGTGATCGAGGGCTGCTATGGTGCGACGGAAGTACTACAGTAGGTCAAAAGCGCGCCGAATCTGAATTTATAAAACGTGTGCCATGCCAGTGGTTCCGGTATAACATTTACCATCAACAACCTCTGCAGACGATACGACTATATTAAGTAACCAATCGAAGGGATAGCAGGCTGCCAGAACTTCTATCCTCCACATCTACGGCCAGCAGCTAGTCGTCCATGGCACAGGCGGTGTCTTTTACCTGTGTCTGCCTCTTCGTAACAGGGCTTTACCTTGTCAAAAAACTACGTGGTTCGAAGCTCGCCGGTCCGCTCCCACCTGGGCCTCTTGGATGGCCTGTGATCGGTAACCTCTTCCAGATGTCATCTAAGAAGAACTGGGAGGATTTTGCGGCCTTGGGCAGAAAATATGGCATGTACCTTCCATCGCTTTTCGAGCCATTCTCTGATGACCTTACTGTCTTAGGTGATATTTTATCTATAAGCATTCTAGGGACCCGTTACGTTGTTCTCAACTCATCCAAGGCCGTCTCAGAGGTACTCGAGAAACAAAGCATCAAATGTTCGGATAGGCCACACCTGACCATGGCACGCGATTTGGTCGGGTTCGGCAATGCAATGGCCTTCATCGATTACAATGATCGATTGCGTCAGTATCGCAGGCTCTTTTACCGTTTATTCGGCAGCAGGAGCAGCACTTCAGCATTCAACCCTATCGAAGAAGAGGAGACGCGCAGATTCTTGTTTAACGTATTGCAGAAACCTGAAGATCTACTCAACCATATACGCTCGTAGGTGCACTCCTATCCTTAATTTATTCTTATTTGTCATCGCCCAACCCACTAGCACTGCTGGCACCATAATTCTCAAAGTAACGTACGGGTATACCGTCCAAAAGGGGCAAGATCCGTTTGTCGAATTGGCAGAGAAAGCAATGGCCGTGGTTTCGCTGCTTACAACTCCCGGCGCATTCATGGTGGACATCATCCCTGCCTGTATGCCAGACCAAAACATTCATTAGTATGAATGCATACTAACGGAGCCATAGTACGATATCTCCCGGAATGGTTCCCTGGTACGGGCTTCCTCCAGGATGCAAAGAAATACCACCAGCTCCTGATGGAGCCCGTTGTGCGGCCTCACAGATATGTCGTAGAGCAAATGGTATGATCCTTGTAGCCCTAGATGGTCAATTTGGTTTACCCGGAACGAGGCTGCGGGTACAGCAGTTCCATCGTTTTCATCGACCCTCTTGGAAGGAGGAGTAAGTCCGGAGGAAGAGGATCTTATAATGTGGACTTCCATGAGCGTCTACCTTGGTATGTTTGATTCTCAATTGTGTATATCCCACCTTGACCTCTTCGCAGGTGCATCTGACACAGTACACGTTCTTATCAGTGAGCTCAAGCTCCCATGATTAACCTCGTCTACAGGTTGTCTCTGCCGTACACGCCTTCTTCCTCGCGATGGTCTTATATCCGGAAGTGCAAGCCAAGGCACAGGCAGAGCTCGATGCAGTCGTAGGCAGCGAGAGATTACCTTCTTTTGATGACTGTGATTCGCTTCCTTATGTCAATGCAGTCTGCAAAGAAATCTTTCGATGGCACTCTGTTACACCCCTAGGTACGTTTCCATGTTCTCCGAATCTGGCACCTTCGAGTACGCTCATCAACATGACTAACAGGAGTGGCACACGTCGCCACGGAAGATATTTATTACGAGGGGTTCCTCGTCCCAAAGGGATCCTACATCATCGGAAACGCGTGGTGAATATCGTGCGAACGTGTATACACGGACGTATCTCATTCCCCTGACCAACGTCCCTCTAAATGCGAGCACAGGGCTGTTCTCAACGACGAATCCACGTACCCCGATCCTCGCGCGTTCCGCCCTGAGCGATTCCTCGGAAATTCGCCACAGCCTGACCCGCAAAAAGTCTGCTTTGGGTTCGGCAGGAGGTAGGTACAATCTTCCGCCGCGCTTCCGGCGATCGATCACTTCCCCCACCGATTTTCACCGCGCTTTTATTTATCACGCTAGGATATGTCCAGGTGAGGGCTATTAAGTTATTCCCGTCTCGACCCCGTGCACTCACCGCCGCGCAACCGTCGCTTTTCCCCATCAGGATATCATCTCGCGGAAGCGTCCCTTTTCATCTCGGTCGCCATGTCTCTCGCTGTACTCAACATTGCAAAAGAGGTTGTCGACGGTGTTGAGCGCACCCCAACCATCGACGTCACCCCGGGGACCGTTTCGTGAGTAGCACGTCTACGTGGGTGGCGGAGCGCCAATTTTGGACATTCATAGCCATCCAAAGCCGTTCAAGTACCAGATCACAGCTAGGTCTCCAAAAACTGAGGCTTTAGTGAGTACCTTGAAGACCGGAGCCTCTCTACGTTCTTGAATAAATAAATCATGCACGCCGAAGAGATGTCGGTAAAGGAATGCGGAGTAGTTGGAACGACTCGGTCCGAACCCAAGTGTTTGAGCCGACCAGCTTTCTTTATCGATGTGATACAGGTCAAAGGCTGTTTTTTTTTGGACGTCCGCGGTCATAATGGTATGCTTGATACGTGGCTGTCGGAACAAGATGGTTGGCAGGCTCGGCGTTCATGTCGGCGATTCTGGGACCAGAAATACATAACATTACAAGCGAGTGACCACCGGCATTAATTAAAGACGTGGAAACCCAGGAAAGCTGCCAGCACACCTGGGATAAGAGTTGTATAAAATGCACTACTAAATGTCCAGTGATTAGAAGCAAAGGGTGCAGGGGGCCTTGCCTGAGAAATGGAGAGATAGTCAAGGTATCCAGTTGAGAATGTTCTAGGTCCACTGTCCATTTAGGAAACATTTGGTAGTATCCTCCAGTATGATTTTGTTTTCTTTTGTCACATACATCTTATCATGAGACAAAGAATGAATCAGTGAGTGGTGACCATTGGGTTACAAAAATAATAGTTCCTACTGTCTTATTGGTCACTTGCTGTTGTGGTGTTGATATAACCATGGTATTAATAGGAGATCCTAGCAATTCTGATGAATCCTTCAAAGCTTGCTCTAGGTCCCCATTGGGTCCATTGGTGTGAGGGCACTACCACACCTACCTTATTGCAGGGTCTGTTACGATTTTGTTTCTTCATGGTCACCTCCTACTTATTTTCTTTCTTCGCCTTTGGGAGGGACTGATTACATGGGAAGTATATGTTCCATACCTCGTCATCCTGTATTCGGATGACATCCGCCTAATCCCGTTACTATAGCATTCAGACTTCGCCCCCATCTTTGATGGCTGTTACACAGGTTGTTTCACCTGTATCTTTGATTGATCGTTTCATCCATATCTTTTGATGCATCACCCTTACCTCCATCTTTGAAAGATGGTTACTGCCATTGGCTGTGGGCATAGCTGCTTGTAGGTAGACACTATTTAAACCTCCATGTAAAGTAGCAATACCTCAGCCAATTCTTAACATCTCTTTGTGGTTAACTATTGCTAAGCTCAGCCTTCACCTACCCTTCTTCCAGGAAGTACGGCTCAGTCTTCGCCCACCCTTCTATCAGGAAGTATCGTGCCCCTTGCACGCCTCATCTAGAGGAGAGTTGCCAAGTACTTCGTCCAAGTACTTTCTTTGATCTAGCGAAGGTCTGTCCTCCCAGTTGATAGCTAACCCTGAGTGGGTCACCCTGCTAGTTGAGTGCCACATTACAAGACAATGTGGATTGTCAGCCAACTCGAAGAGTCGCCCCGCTGACCTAGGCACTCCTAGGCTTATCAAGGACATTGCGCCTCTTCATGAGTGCCTCCCTTGAGTAAGTCGGCTGATAGCCCAGAGAAGGAGTCAGTCGCTGGTAATAGATAACCACGACCATTACAAAAGAATTGGCTCGTCCCCTGCCTCTTCTTCTTTAAAAAAGCTCACCCACCATTGATCCCCAATGCCCCTCTTGCAGGATAACCGGCTCCTCCGCTGGCACCCCTTGTCAGGAAGACCCCCGAGAAAGGAGAGGATCCCCTCTCATATGTGCCCTATTACAAGCAGCCCGAGTGGCAACGTTTTGCGTCCCAGACAACGAAGAATCTTCAGAGGAAGAACAAGAGAGCATCACCGTAGATGCACCCGGCGAACTAGAAGCATCAAGCAGCCCTAGTGAACACATCGCTAGCTTCAGACAGTACGTAGCGAGCCTACCCCCAACACAGCATAATTGGAATGTCCCAGTTATGTGTTCACCTTCACCTGACAACATGACGTCCAAGTCCGAGCTCAAATTGACGCTCCCTGCTGACTTCTCAGGAAAGTCAGATGATGCCACGAGATGGATCAAGGCCATGAAGGGCCACTTCGCAGTCAATTCGTCACTATTCACAACCGACGAATCAAAGATATTCACAGTGCTTAACAAGATGAGTGCTGGATGAGGAGTCCAGTTCTCAGAGGGCTGGTATGACAAGATGAATGATACCAATGCCACAGGTAAAGACTTCGCCATGCTGGAGAAAGAGTTTCTTGCAGCATTCGTCCCATTCGAGGAAAAACAGAATGCCGCTAACGCGTTAGACTATATCAGGCAAAGGGTTCGGCGCGACCCCACCACCAAGATCGACAATGGATTCCAAGAATATGTCCAAGATTTCCTTTCTTTACAGGCCAAGGCAAAGATCTCCGATGAAGGGGAGATCTGTAGGAAGTTCCTCAGAGGCCTAGACGAAAAGTTAGGGAATCTCATACTGATGCAGGCCACCATCCCAGACACACTGGCCAAGTGGATTGCTGATGCCCAGAAGTTCCACAAACAGCAAAACCTAATCCAGTCCATCAGGGCTGGAGGACGGTTCCCGACTTCTACCGGTAGAGATCCGAATGCCATGGAGATTGACGCCATCAGACTGTCTCCATCTGATAAGGCCCGCTGCATCAGAGAATGCCTGTGCTTCATCTGTAAAAGGAAAGGTTGTTCTTCCAGGAATCACAGCAATTACAAGAAAAGATCCTTGCAATCCCCCCGCACCACCACTGTTGCTGCCGTCGAAACCCCGCCTCTGCTGCCACCCAAGCTATCTCCCATTGAGGAGTATATATGCACCCTTGAGAAGAAAGGCTGCAGCAAAGAGGAAGTATTAGCGGTCTTAAAGACCTGTTACGAAGAAGAAACCGCTCCAGAGGGAGCCAGTAAGGATTTTTAAAGGGAGAGGCTGCCTCAATGTCCGCCTCTCATATCATCACTCCTATACTACTTAGTTCTAGCAACAATAGATCAATATGCTTCTCAGTGACATTGAAGCACGGAGCCAAAACTGTCGAAACCACCGCTCTGGTAGATTGCGGTGCCACTGGAAATTTTATCGACCCCACTCTCATCAAGAAGTTGGGCACCCCCATCATTGCAACAGAACCTGTTAAGGCATATAACGTGGATGGAACAGAGAATTCCAGAGGTATGATTACCTCATGTACTAACGTAACCCTCTCTATAGGAGAGCATGACGACTGGATCTCGCTGATGATCATCGGCTGTGGACGACCCCAGATCATTTTAGGAATGACGTGGCTCAGACGAGTCAACCCCAAGATAGACTGGACTGAAGGAGTGGTAACCCTTCCGGATAACCCCAGAACTACCCTGTAACCCACTGACACGGTACCACAACGATATTTGCTTAGGTTCCTAGACACAGACCCCAACGAAACAACAGAACACTGGCTAAAGAAGAGGGAAGGGTGGCTTAAGGGAGAATACATTTGCAAAACCACCCTGTCCACTCAGATAGCCTCAGACGCCAAGAAGGCAGAGGTAAAACTACCCCAAGAATTTGAAGAATTCACAGATGTCTTCGCCAAAAAGACCCATGACTTACTACCCCCTAGCCATCCCTTTGACCATGCCATCGAATTAAAAAACACTTTTGTACCCAAGGTAGCTAAAGTTTATCCACTAAACCCACAGGAACAGGAAGCATGCAAGAGCTTTGTAGAGGAACACCTCAAGACAGGAAGGATCGTCCCATCCAAGTCCCCCCAAGCAGCGCCATTTTTCTTCGTACCAAAGAAAGATGGGATGCTCAAACCCTGTCGAGACTATCAGTATCTCAATGGGCATACGGTCAAAAATGCCTACCCTCTACCGTTGATCTCCGACCTCATGGACAAGCTGAAAGGCTCAAAGTATTTCACCAAGTTCAATGTACGATGGGGATATAACAATATCCTCATCCACCCTGAAGACTGCTGGAAAGCAGCATTTGTCACCCCGCTTGGGTTATTCGAACCCACGGTAATGTTCTTTGGGCTATGCAACTCACTGGCTACCTTCCAGGCTTTTATGAATCACTCGTTCAGGGACTACATTGCACAAGGATGGGTAATCATTTACATGGACGATATATTGATCCACTCAGCGGATATTCATACTCACCACGAAAGGACAAAGAAAGTCCTACAACGCCTTAGGGAGCTGCACCTCTCCCTGAAGATCTCCAAGTGCACGTTCGATGCCCCTGAAGTGGAATACTTGGGCATGGTAGTCAGAGAAGGGGTAGTCAAGATGGACCCCACCAAACTCTCTGCCATTACGAGCTGGATCGCGCCGCAATCGGTAAAAGCGGTTCAATCATTCATTGGATTTTGTAACTTCTACAGGAAGTTTATTCCCAACTTCTCTGCCACTGCTGCCCCATTACACCTCCTCACCAAGACCAAACAACTGTGGGCATGGGGAGAAGCTCAAGAAACAGCATTCCAGACGCTAAAGAAGGTCTTTACCAAAGCACCCGTCCTCGCCCTTCCCGACACAGACAAGCCTTTTACGCTAATGACTGACGCCTCCCTCACTGCCGTAGGAGTAGTCTTGATGCAAGCTGATGGTAACAGCGATTTGCATCCAGTAGCTTATTTCTCTTCCACCCTCGCCCTGGCAGAAAGAAACTATGACATTTACAATAGAGAATTATTAGCCGTCATCGAAGCCTTAGAAGAATGGCGACAATATCTCAGAGGTACTAAACATCCGGTAACTATCATGACGGACCATAAAAATCTTTTGTATATGCGTTCCCCTCAGAATCTCTCACGACGACAGGCTCGTTGGAGCCTCTTTTTATAGGATTTTGACATCATTTGGCAGGTTACTCCAGGATCCCAGATGGGACTGGCTGATGCGCTCTCGTGCAAGGACGATATTGATACCTCAGACGACAACAAACTAATGATGATTATTCCGGTTGATGCGTCTCTCTGTGAGTACCTCCCGGAACACGTTGTGATCCGGGCCTTGGACCTTGTCCTCGCCGAGAAGATAGCCGCCTCGTCCGCCTCTGACCCATTGGTTCTTCAGGCTGTAGACGCCCTGAAGGACGAACTCCCACTGCTGCCCTGCTCCACCCTCCAAGACTGGAGGTTTACCGATGGCCAGCTTTACTACAAAAACTGCCTATTTGTTCCGGAACCAGCCCACCATGAATTGGTCTCCTCCCCCCATGCTTCCCCAGTAGGGGGCCACGAAGGTATTTTCCACACGCAGCAATGACTTTCACACGACTATTGGTGGCCCGGGATGGCTATGTACGTCAGATGATATGTTCTAGGCTGTGCCCTCTGCCAGGCAAGTAAGGTAAATACCCATCCTACGGTACCACCCCTATCTCCGCTCTCCTCCACCACGACCTGCCCCTTCCAGCAGATCTCCATTGATCTGATCTCTGGACTACCCCAAGTGGGTACTTTTGATGCCATAATGGTCGTGGTCGACCATGGCCTTATGAAGGGGGTAATTTTCACCCCATGTTCTAAAACTATTGATGCGGAGGGAGTGGCCAAGCTGTTTTTCACTCGAATCTTCCCACGTTTCGGTCTCCACGACACTGTCATCTCTGACAGAGGCCCACAATTCGCCTCCACCTTTGCCTTAGAACTAGCAAGGTTGCTCAAGTTTGACGTAAGGCAATCCTCCGCCTATCATCCTCCAGACCGATGGAGAAACGAAACGCGTCAATCAAGAACTGGAAACATACCTCCGGATCTTTTGCCAAGGAAGAGCCCAGGATTGGGCCGACCTTCTACCCACAGCTGAGTTTTCCCACAATTCCGCAGTTCACTCTGCTACAAAAGAAACACTGTTCTTCCTGATGATGGGATACCATCCGAGATCTTATCCCAATTTAGGAAAAACTTTCCTCCCTGCCTTAGAAACGCACTGTCCTCGATCTCCAAGGCACGAGATGAAGCCCTCGCAGCCCATCAGAAGGCTGCGCAGTATATGAAAGATCGGATCACGTCTAAGTTCTGTCCCTGGAAAGTTGGAGATAAGGTGTGGTTGGAAGCCACTAATCTCCGCTTTGATTACCCCTCCAGGAAACTCACCCCAAAAAGAGAAGGACCATTCGAAATCACCCAAGTCCTCTCCCCAGTAGCGTACCAACTCAAGCTACCCCCAATGTGGAAAATCCATGACGTGTTCCATGCGTCTTTACTCTCGCCCTACTGCACCACCATAGAGTTTGGAGAGAATTTCCACCGCCCTCCACCCGACCTCCTTAACAACAAAGAAGAGTACGAAGTCGAGGCTGTACTCACCCATAGAGGAAAAGGATCACGAAGGCGATACTTGATCAAATGGTTAGGTTACCCAACATCAGAAAACACCTGGGAACTGGAGAGCAACCTAGATCAAGCACAGGAACTGTTGGCAGACTACAAAAATGCTCACATGGAAACTGATTGATCCATGGCTGAGCAAAAGTTCGTCGCCATCCTCGTTTTTCTTTATATACTTGCCGTTCTTGTCTCCATCCTTCCAGCCGCCATCATCTTCACTTGAACCGTCTCTCACCTACTCTCCACCCAACATAGCTAGCCTATCATGTCTCATGCAGAGTTTGCTGCCGCTGCTAGCACTCGCTGTGTTTTTGCTAAGTTTCTCCCTGATTTTCAAAGATGTTTACTCTATTCTGCTCTTCTGTCTTGCCCTCCTATTCTTCATATTATAGGACGTTGCCCCATCTCCAGGACCACTGTTGGACTGGAACCACTCATTGCCCTTGCCACTTCCCTGAACACGACTACTCGTTACCTTGAACAGTTCTCCAACCATCACACTATTTCTGCCCCCCACCTTGATGGCGCATGCACCGGGATGCACCAGATACGTTCTCACCTCCTTGACGCCCTCCTTGCTGTTGGTTTTGACGATGCCATCGTATCCCTCGAGCCTGAGGACATTTGGCCAGTCTTCCAACCCATCTATAACACGTTAACCGATGAAGAGCTCAACAAGTACGAAGAACGAGACCTTATTCTTCAGACTCCGTCCCAAGAACATCCCGCTCCCCCATCCACGCCTGTCACCCCCGCTCCAGTAAGAGCACCCGTCCCACGTCCTGCTACTATATCCCCCGCCAGTCAAAGGATCTCCATCCCAGATAGAGTCCTGCTGTCACCACCTCACCCTGAGATCTCTCCAGAGAATCTGGCAGTCACCCATTGCTTTCAATGCAGAAACCTCGGACACTTTCGCAAGCACTGCCCCAAGTACTACTGCCCCAAGTGCAAGTCTTGGGCGCCAGGGCATAATAGTGCTCAGTGTCTCTCTGTACAATGCAATACATGCCACCATTGGGGTCATGCAGCCTCTCTCTGCCCCACCACCAGATGCATTACTTGTGGGACAATGGGACATGACTCAGGTGTATGCGACGCCGTCCTTGAATCTGATTACACTGACTATGAGGTCAATGAGGGGGATCCTGAGGGGCCTGACAGAGATTAGAGGATCACGATCGAATTTCGAAGCAGGGCTTCGAGTGTACGAAGGGGGTAATGTTACGATTTTGTTTCTTCATGGTCACCTCC
>JBBPKI010000142.1:0-39117 GCA_038089155.1 Nevesoporus exiguus
ATATCACGCACGGTTTAGTTCCCTGATATGCACATCATGTATACATGTATCACGCGTTCATTTGGACTGCTTCCTTTGTCCCGTATCTCTCTTGTTCTATTTCTTGCATTGCATCGCTCCAATACCCGGGTGCTTGGAACATACTTTTCTGCGTCGCCCTCGCAATTTCTTGGTTGTTCCACTGCTGTCGTGCTATCGTCGTGTACTATAGTGTATGTCTTACAGGAATTCTGCGTGTGGCGGTCATCATATGATTAGCTCAAGCTGTCCGCGCCGAGTTGTAGGGCAACGCTGAGAGCGCTCTGAATGTTTTTCAAAAGGGACGTGTAATCGCGGAGATACAATACTAGCTCGCTCTAAAAGGTACCGAATCAAGTACGAGTACGATACAAAGGGAGAGTTGGACGGGCGAGGACATACCCTTCGACGACCTGTCACGGGCCATCATATCGAGACATGATCAAAGCCGAGGCTCGTACGTGGTGAGCTCGTTTACTCGGATATGACTCCAGCAACGAACGAGCCTACTCTGTTGCTGGCTGGAGGGGTTCTACGGTCGGATGACTCGTCTGTTGACCAGCCCGTCCCCGAGGTCGAACGATCCGTCTTGACTTCGTGGACGGGCTGATCAACAGACAATGAGACGAAGACGACCCGCAGACGTGACGGCCAATAGACCAGCTGGTCGTCCAATACGTGCAAGAAGAATAAAAGCAAATGAGAATAGCGAAAAACGGGGTCGATAATCACAGAAAAGAGAATGAAGAAGGTGATACGGCCAGGTGAGACAGATGGTAGGTGGAACGTGTGCAAGTGTTCCGCGACAGTAACACGGCGATCCTCTGCGCGCCCAAGGCATCATTTGAACCGCGCCTTCATGTGCGAGGGATTCCAAGCCTTTCGAACGACGTAGACCGCCTCGTGGACGATACTGTTCCCGCCGAACATATCTGAGCAAAGCTCGTTGCTCTCGTAGTTTGGCTGTATGGCTACGTTAGTCTCGCTGAGACCGTCCGCGCAGACGGCAGCCCGTCACAAAACTTGAAGAATATACTGCTAGGGACGACGTCGGGCTGCAAAGCATTCCAGCTAAGTAGATTCAATTGTACTGGATTGACGTTTCGTCGGCCTCGACTCCATCCAAGAAATTAGACCGAGGACATACGAGCAAAGTCAGGTTGGTCATAACAGCTCGAACGTCAGAAAAGCAGCTCTTGGCCATGTATTAACAGATAGGTGTGAAGTAGTTATTGGAATGTGCCGACCTAGTGTAAGGACTGTAAGGACTCCAGTCGAATAGGTAAGAGACTGGAGGAAAGACGAACGGGAGCGCGGCGACGCGACGCGGTGTCCGAAAAAGGAAATGTAATATGTAGTAAAGTAGACTATGGTACGGATATATCGGCGGGCTGTTCTCCAACAGTAGTCATAAAAACTACAGTGTAGATAGAAGAATCAGGCCTAAAATAATACAAGGGTGTCTTTAAAAGCATACCTCGGTATTGTCTTGCTCTTACGCCTTATGTATGGTAGACCGCCTAGACGTATTCGAATCACGACTCTCAGCAAATATAGGGAAACATAAGGGAATACCAGCCCCATAAAACTCTAAGTCCGTCCTGCATCGTTTCCAAAAGATCCCAGGACTGGGGTTTTCGCGTTCGATCAAAGAAAGTATGTGGTCCGCGGGATGGAGTCAGTAGGTAGCAGGAGGCTGCTTCGGTCACAGAACTCACCCGCACGGATAACTTGTCCTAATGGTCGGCGAGCAGATCTATTAGAACGAGAATAGAGCAGAGTAGAAGCAGACAAAGACAGGCTCACGTAACAAGAAGCTGAAATGAAAGGAGAAGCGCTGTCAGTGCCCGGACGTGACACGCGTAAATGAACAACAGGTGACGATCTGCCGTGCTAGTGTTTAGTACCTTGAAGAGGCAAATTGAGGGGCCAAAGAGGGAGCAGTCATCAAGCGCCAAGTGGCGGTTGCCAGAGCTCGTCCTCGTACTTTATGCATAGGTGCCCACCGTGTTGGCGTCAGATAAATCGAGAAGCCAAGAAGCTTGATCAAGGGAGGAGTGGTTGTCAGAACTCGAACATGTTGAGGTTGTGTAACCTGACGATCGATGACAACCACAACTGGCATACACAATCGTATGTGGCCACTACTTTACAATGGTTTTATCTCCTTCAGTTGTCTGACACGTTCTGTGGACTCGGGCACCAGGTAAAAAGTGTGAAGAGAGGGAAAGAGACGATCAAAGGATGAAATGCAGCAAATATGGTCCATGCGCCAAGAGAAACAATAGCGAAAACAGCGTCCAAGAGCCGGTCAGAAAGCAGGGGCCAAAAAGAATAAAAATAAAGGTACACGACCGTCCTTACCAATCTAGCGCCTCCTTGACCACAAGCCGCCCAGATTCAGCTCGTCAGCCTCAGCGTCCTTCTTACCCTGAGGCATTGCAAGGCCGAGGTACTCCAGGTCCTCTAGCCAGAAACCTCTCAGCAGGAGTTCATCATCAGATTCAGATCCGGATCCGGATTGGATAGTCTGAATCCTGCTGGCGGGCTCACCCTCGGCGGCCTTCGCGGGTGGCTCTGCACTTTCTGCTGCAAGTTTGGAGTCTGGGCCAACGACGGTCCCAGAGCGAGTGCGTCGCATACTGCAGAGCGAAGGGACGGTTGATCTTGGAATAACTCCAGAGCTGGCACTAGGGCCAACAAAATCGGATGCGCGAATGGTGCTTGCACGATTCCGAACGGGCCTTCGTTTAACAGATTTCTTTGTGATGAGCTTAGTGGAAACATCCTGCAGGGAAAGTGAACGTGTTTGAAGAGGGACAGACGCAGCAGCATGACGCGTTTCTCCACTCGAGTAGGTGCCCGAATGTCCTACTTCGCATGGGGTCAACAAATGGTGATCGATTCCGCAGGGCACGAAGAAAGAAACGTGCGTGCTTAACATCGATATGCAAAAGTGGCCTGGGGTGATCAAACAGACAGGCTTGGAGGACATACCGCAAATATCCATGGATTGGAGTTCCATCGCCAAGTCCGATGCAGGACTTGAAGGAGGGCGAGTGGTAGCTATATCAAGAGGGCAGACGGATGGAGTTAGTGAATCACGGTTCCGAGACGTACGGACGACGAGGTTTTCGCCACGCGTAGGATTGGTACCAGGCAAGGCAAGCGGCCGCTTCCCGACAGACGACTTGGATACACCATTAGACGCCCGAACCACGAGGTTTTCACCACGCGCAGGACTAGTGCCAGGCAAGCCCAACGGTTGCTTTGCGACGGATGTTTTAGGTACGCCAGGATTTCTACACGAGTGGATAACGAGGTTCTCCCCACGAGCAGGGCTGGTGCCAAGTAAACTCAATGACCTTTTGCCAACGGATGACTTGCGTATGCCCTCCGGACCAAGAGTCCAAGTGGCCACAGTCGATATAGGGGAGTGACCCAAGTCATAGAGGGGTGTGTTATACTCTGCGACGAACGATCCAGCTAGAGAACGACCGCCTCGAGACTTGTCGATGACCCCACGATGCGCAATGACTTGACCGGCAGCACGAGCTGGCGCTTCGTCTTGACTGGTGACGATGTTCCTCTCTGTGGTCGTTTCATCATTGAGCGTAGCAGGAAGCGATCCGACCGTGAACTCGTCAGAAGACGAAAAAATACTATTTCCGGAAAGACGAATAGTTTGACGTCGAGGGGCCACCGTACCGTCCATCATTTCGATATCATCAGTTATTGTGGAGTCCTTGCGTAAATGGGAAGAATCGAAGAGACTGTCGGTTCTAGCCTCGTGTCCATGCAGATCGGGCAGTTTTCGTAGTCGAAATATAGCCGGAGTGGAGCAAGACTGAGGTTGGTCGGCATAAAACGAAGCATTACTATGAAAGGATCCACCAGGTGACAGAGTTTCGTCAGCATCATCGAAAGTGCGAGAGAGTGCCTTGGGGGGAGCAATCCAACTTTGCTGTGCAAATTGAGAGCGCATATACGCGGTTGAAGGGCTCGAGGGGAAACGCTGATGTTTGATGTGTCGAGCCGAAGGTTCCCTGCTCGCATCCTTGAGGGATACGGTAGAACCCTTTCGAAGAACGCGGCTAGTATTTTCCTTGAAGGCTCCTGACCGGGTACGGGATTTTGCACGAAGGGAGATACGTGGAACTCGACGAGAGGGTCGCTCTCCGCCTTTGTACTTAGGGGAAGGAGCAGTTGAACCCGGACGGCTGTTAAACGGAGAGGCGAGAACATGAGAATGCGTGCTATTTTCTTTGAGGTTTCTGGAACTGGTACGAGACATGATGCGTCTAGAAACAGGAACCGGCGACAGCTGCTCTGGCACCAGTGGTTCAGTGACGGCCGACTCATGTACAGACTGCGAAGTGTGGAACGGCGTCTGAAACACGAGATCATCTTGGTGGAGCACATCGAAGGGTGCTTCAGTGGGGTCAACATCCGAGACATGCTCTTGGGTACGCTTTATCCTCTTCGCGAGGTGTTCTCTGATATGCTCGACGTTCTTGTCTTCCAATTGTTCGGCAAGGGCAACACGACGGGACCGTTTAAGCATGCGACGGGCCATCTGAGTGCGTGTGAGATCGTCCATGTCCGGTGGGAGGGCCTCCAATGGGGACGACAGCAACTTCCTGCTCGCAGCCTGGAGACGTTTCCTTTTGTGAGCATAAGTCACCCTGACAGGCTGTCGACCGAGCATGATAGACCAGCGACGTCAACAGCGTCTGCTGTCTTCGACGGCGACGAGATCGTCGTACGAATCCAAGATTCGAATGCTAGAGAGCCTTCTATTTATGTAGTTTTGGTAAGTGGTTTCTTGGTATTACATAAACATATACGATGGCCAGTAAGGAAAGCATTCTCGGACATCTGCCTCGTAAAGGCGGCACGTTGGATCTAGCGTGAACTCGCGTAGGGTGTCCCAGTCGTATCGTAGCAGGACTACGAGTGCTATCACTGTAGTCATTTTACGAGTTTGTCCACTAGCTTATATCATTCTGTGGCTGTGCAGCAAAAGCGACAAAGGACATCAAACCGAACGCAAAATAAAGGCATACGACCCAGCGCCAGGCCAATCGACACGGCCTTGATGTCCTCCTCTATCTGACCACTACTCTATCTGCTCAGAGTCCTCTTATTTCTCAACCGACATCTCTATAACATCTATAGCTTCATAAACGGCGCAACGACCACGATGGTAGTCACCCGCAGAACACCAGTCGTGCCCCCACCAGTCGCGCGCAATCACTCCTCCCAAGGAACGCAGCGTCCTCCGCGAAGCTCAATCTCCAATGAAACCGCAGGCACTCCAGGGGATGCTACCTCCAGCGTGGCTACAACGTCTCTAGCAGGCCCCTCCAACAGCAACCAAGATCACCGTAACGGTCTTGTGAGTACTTGCCTTTACGCAAAATAAAACCTTTCGAACCGCTGCCGTCGGGTTCGACACTGCTCGGTCTTGTATTCCTCCTCGATCACGTCCTTATGACAATTCGGGTTCCACGTCCCCCGTTTTATGTTGTTAAGGCTGGAGGGGCTTATTCTCGTCATGTGCAGGGAAACAGTCCCGGAAAGAAGTCTAAGAGGTCCAGAAGACACGGAAAGGCAAGCATTTTTCCTTCCCGCGGCGCTATCATTCTGAGTGCACTTAGAACAAATACCAAAAATCCAACTTCCAAGCCCTCCTCGATTTCCTTACCAGACTACTCCTCCTCGCACTCACCATCTATACATTCTCCGCGTGTCCGCAGGATACACATCTCCAGTCTCCGATATGTCGCGGCTTGGCAGAATACAAGCGCCTCGTGCTTGATCCCTACATCATTCCTCCGATGCAAGCCGTGCTAGATCACCCCTCTATTGCCCCTCATATCGAACGTGCGAAACCCTATGTTCACCATGCTGTCGAAATAACGACTCCGATCCTCCTGCGTACTCAACAAGAATGGAACCTTCATGTTGCCCCTCAATGGAAGGATCGTATCGTACCGGGATGGAAAAAACGCGTCATTCCTCAGTGGAATAAGTATGTCGTTCCACAATGGGATAAACACGTCGTACCCCGAATGCAGCTCGTCCAGTCCAAGTTGGGACCTTATCGCCAGCGCGTCATGCAAGAGTATGAACAGCGCATCTTGCCGCGTGCCCAAATGGCGTTCTATAACCTTCAGCGATGGCAGCGTCAAGCAGAGCCGTATGTCCTTCTAACGGTGTCAAAGACAAGAGATGGGTACTATGCGGCCAAACCTTATGCCGTTCCGATAGCCAAGAGATGCGGCTATTTACTCCAGCAGTTTGCATTATTCCTCCGGGAGCAGCGCCAGAAGTTTGTTGACCCCCATGTCACCAAAATGTGGGAGAAAGTCAAGGAACTTAGCAGGGGGAAACAAGTCCATCCCGAGGCTGCGTCTGAGAGTGAGTCGCCATCACCCGAAATCACATTTACGATCCTGGAGGCACCAGAGTACGAGACCACCGCCTCATCTGTCTATTATCCTGCCTACGGTGTCGTTCCCACACCCGAAGAAACCGACGTCACGCATACACCGTCATCACTTGGCGCCAGTGAAACAATTGAAGTGACTCCCCAACCCACGTTCGCGGAGCCGACTTTCACACCAGCTCCAGAACCAGCGACATCCGTGCAACCTGCTGTCACACCTACGGGTATCGAGTCGTTCCTGAGCGCCGAGTCTATGCTCGCAGAATCCTTGCATGAACCAAAGCCCGCCACGTCAGGCTTCCCGGCGTTCGTGGAGGAACTCGACTCTGTCGTGTCTTCGGTCTCGTCCGTCGCTACGTCGTCGAGCGCCGCACCTGCTGCTGAGGAACTCACGAACCCTCTGGCATCAGCAACACCCTCTAAAATTCCAGTCGCGGCGGTACAGGCGACAGCCCCCCCAACGAATGTGCGCACCGACGACGAAATTGACTTTGATGCTTTCTATGCTGAATTGGGACTTGACGAACCGCTAGGGAACTCTGGCAGCTCTGATTCTGGCTCTCCTACTCCTCCCGCGGAGACTGAGGAGGAGCGGGCTGAACGCCTTCGTCTTAAAGCCGAAGAAACGGCGCAAAAGCGCGCAGACATCGAGGCCCGTCAAGCCAGGTGGGAGGGAGAGCTCCAAGCGCAAATGGAACGTAGTACCGCCCAACTCCAGATCCGCCTGGGTGCTCTGCGCACGGCAGCAGCTGCCGAGCTAGCGTCGTCTGCCGATGTCCGCAATTCGATCGACGAGCTTGTCAGCGAAGCGGAGAAATATCTCAAAGGGGCAGAGATTTATCTCAGGAATCTCAAAGGGGAAAGTCGAAGGTCCGACGAGAAACTGACTCTTTGGGATCGTGTCGCCGATCGAGTGAACGACAAGTTCGCTGAACGGTTGTCTGCCACAGAAGGGGTCGTCAATGCGTGGTATAGCATCGTGCGTGACAAGGAGCTCCAAGAGGTTCGTAAGGAATAATAAAAAATCTAAATATTTTAAATCCCTCACGACGTCCGCTGAAAATGCCATAGGTCGCCACGGCTGTCGTTGAAGTGCGTGAGATAGCGGAGAAAGGCCAGTTGGATCTTGGCCTCGACTATGCATGGCTAGAAGACGTGACGTATAACGACTGGCAGCGATACCACGCCTTGATAGGAAGTCGGTATCAATTCCTTGAGACCCCGAACTATGTGACGGAGACTGATGGTGTCTTGATAGCTAGCGAGCAGTTTGCTCACGAGGTTGCTTCTATTCAAAACGGGACGCATCCCTACGTGGTGGTGACTAACCCCCTGAGTCCTATTTTCCAAGACCTCGAATCCGAAGTTCATGACGTGGTAATCGGATTCGAAACACGGTTACGTCGGATAAAGCGCGATGGCGAACGTGCGTTCAATACTCTTGGCAATGGCCTTGCGCAAAAGGAGGAAGAGAAAGGGTCTAGCGTTGAACCTGAAGCGGGGGTGGAGCCGGAGGCTTCCATTCTACCTGTACCGCGCGGGGGCGGTGGGGAAGAACAAGGCTTCTTCCCACCTGTCGTCATCGGGCGGAGCCAGGAGGAGGTATTGGAGGCGCTGGGTAGGGTTGAGCCGATCTCTGAAGCAGAACGTTCCACTAGTGGATCATCCGTTGATCCGGAGGAGGCAGTATCACGCCTCGCACGTGAAGTAGAGGGTGGAGCGAGGATCGACCATGTGGAGTTGTGATAGTCAGTTTGCTACGTTGTTGGACATTTGATTTGGATACTATGGCATATGCAACCAGTACGAATATGTTTCTCCTCTGTCACTATTGGGCGCTGACGGCGATGAATGGGGGTCCTGAGAGAGCTAGACACATTTGTCTGTGAGATCCCTCAAGGGTCTCTCTAGTCAGGGAGTCAGGGTGGTTGCCACGCAAGGCTCTCGTGGCTTCTGCATGGTTTCCACGCTAGCGACGTTGAACGGGTGATGACGCGACTGAAACCCTGACAAGGGGACCCTGCACGTCGCCTACGGCCGCAGGCCTCGTAGGCTCGTCCCACGAGATGTACCAACAACCGCACACCGCTCGCCTTCCCACGTGTTCATAGGGTCCCACATGGTAGCCACATGGCCGCCGCTGATACGGAGATCCCCAGCAACGAATAACAAACGCGAGTTTTATGCACACGACCATAGATCTTGCGTCTGCGCCCGTCCATCGGACCCAGCGACATCCATACTCCCGAGCGGGACCGCGTACCTGAATGCTGGATGCCGTAAAGGACGGTGATGGCGTGCCAGTGCCAGTGGTGTGGCCAAGGGACCAGATTGCCTCCGTGTGGCGGGTTGTTATGTATTATTTGGGGCTAGAATCGTGTACGTGAAGTTCGGAGCCAATTCCTCGTCAGCGTCTTGGACCTTGCCCCTTTCCATTGGTGGGCAGTTGGAAATTAACGGAAGCACCCCTTCATTTGGACTGGCTGAATCAATTGTATATAGCATAGAATTCGAGGGGTGATACAAATGAATTGTTAAAATTAGCGCACTCCAAACAACAGCAGCGAGACCAGAGAATCGAACGCTGAGGCAGTGTAGGGAAATATCAATTACTCGTCAGCTGGTTCGTCCTCAGTTTTCCACCGCAAATTTGACTCATAAAACATGATGAGCTGATTTGGAAAAGTGATCAGTCTCAGTTAAGCTTTCGCAAGAGAGTACAAACCTTCTGGGGAAACTTTTCGGCACAAATGCGTGAGTTCTCCCGCACGCGCTTCTTGTCGGCTTTCCTACGATGACCGTCAGCATGAATAAACGGGCCGAACTAAGGACGAATCGCCCACAAAGTGAAAAATACGTAGAGTTCGCCGTCTTCTTCACGCTCGACCGTGTCGATCGTGTCTACGAGATCCTCCCATGATGGGACCTTCATGTGTTTCTTCATGTTACCAACGATCTCCTCGTCCGGTTCTTGCTTCTCCTGCCGGGTGACACCATTGCTCTTCCGAGGCTTCTTCTTCGCCCTCTGCTCATCTTCGTCTTCATCCCGAGTTTCCGTCTTGTCCGATGGCAACTCGTCCTTCTTGGGCCTACCGCGCTTCCTTGCGTGACTGTCTGGTTCGACGGACGACTCCACCTCAGCGAGAGATTTCCTTGAGGGTTTTTTCTCAACGGATTTAGGCTTTGACTTGATAGGCTCTGATTTGCGAGGGCCTATTTTGTTCTTCTTTTTGTCCGCCCAGAACAGGTCGATGAGGTCTTTTGCATTACTGAAACGGCATCAGCGGGGGTGGCAATTGAGAAATCAAACCACGAACCCTGCATCTCGCTCATCTACCCAGCTGTTGTGCTCCTCTCCGTAATTCTTCCACTTGACGAAATACCCCATTCGACCCTTCGTCGTGGGAGGTGACGGTCCGTGAACTTGCGGAGCAGCCAACTACGAAAAGTACTCACCCCACCGAACTGACCTTTCTTCGCGTCCAAGATTTTTTCAATTTCGTACTCCTCCTCGCCCTCCTCGTCCCCCCCTGCCTCCACTACAGCCTCTTCTGGTTCCGCATGCACCTCTTTCTCGACCTCTTCCGCGTCAGACTCCGACGCAGATATCGCCCGTCGCTTCTTTGAAGCGTACGTTTTCTTGGTCGACCCTGGCTGAACTCGTTCTGATTCGCTTTCAGAGGTCACCTCTGCGGCACGTGGCATTGTTGAGCTGTCCCCGCGCGTCGAGCTGCAAAGTCAGAATTCCACACGGGTTTTCACAAACCCAACAATGGCGCGTTGGTCTCGACAAAGACGGACGTGGGAATTTCATCCAACACCAGCAGAGTACACCCCTCCTTTTTGTCCATATTCGGAAAGGGCACCTCCCCATCCCATAGCTCGCTCTGGATCGACGGCAGACGGTGAGCGCGCGGTCGAGTGTACTCAGTCGCGGTGGAGTCGCTGTGCCCTGAGCCTGAGTCGTGGACCTGTGTTTTTCGATGACCCGGTCTGCCTGACAACGAACGCCGCTGAAATCGGGAATGAATTCCTCTGCAGAGCAGCAAAGCGTCAATGACTGCGCAATATCGGAGTAATCTTGGTAACATAGCTCGGCCGAAAAGGGTCCTTGGGCACTGGCATCGGTTGGCACAAGGTGCGCCAAGGCTGGAACATGTGAAGAAGCAATGGTACTAGTTACACGGATCTCCCTATCTCCGGGACGGACTAGCACTCCGTCCACGCGCTTCTCTTCCCCTGCCTTTTTTTGGTCCTGAAGGTGGTGGCCGTACAAAGGCATAGTCGCATTGTATCACTTGTTCCAACAACGGTGTACCAGACGCGCCATCAATGGCTGCCTGTGCCTCCGCCATGGTCTCATACTCGACGAGCGCATAGCCCTTGTGTTAATGGGCGTCAATGGGCGCGTCCAGCCGAGAGGATGACTCGCCTCGCACCTTGACATATCCCGTGCGACGGTCCAAGTTAAGATGCAGGTTTTTAATTTCACCGAACTCGGCGAACTTGTCGGTAAGGTCTTCCTCCGTGGCCTCTTCATGAACATTGGTCACCAAGACGATCCAACCTTCGACAGCTGTGCAGAACGGAGATCAGGGTAGTCCAGCGGAAGAGCGCCCAATGGAAACACACGGCGGAATGGAGAGAGACATACAGCGAGCGGCGCGGGTGTCCAAGTCTTTCACATGAGAAGATTCGACTCTGTCGTAAGTTACCTCTGTGTTGGCTGCGCCATCATTTCCACCTAGTGGAAACTGGTTAAGCTTGAATGAAGAGCTTGGCGGAAGTAATGACGTGCCTGCTGTGCTTTGGAAGCCTCTGCCTCTGCGCCTCACGGTGCCAGCATTGGCAACTGAAGGGAAGATGGTGAATAAACACGATACGGGAGGGCAAACGGAAACGGACCCTCATCAATGTTCATTTCATCTTCTGACATGGTGGTACTAACTGAAGCGTGTGACAGGCGTGACTGGGACAAAAAATTGCCACGTGTGCATCCGGGGGTCTCGTTGGCACCCTCCCGTTAACACTCCGAATCCAATTCAGTCCCGTAACGTTACCACACTGCCAACCAGTCCCACTCCATAGGATTCACTGTCAAGGGTTACAGAGCAGCTGAGGCTAGCGGGCTCATCGGGCTCGATCATCGGACACGGTGTGCTGTTCAAGGTCTGCTCATTTGTTTTGTCGGTTTCGCCGTCCCTTCTCTCCTTGAAACGACCTCAAACGTTTCGCAATTACGTAAGCCATTCTCGGTCTGCACGACGATCCCTTCAACACTGAATGCAGCATGGCCCATTCAAGTCATCCCCACGCGTCGCTTCGGCAACCGTTGAGCTCATTCACCATCCCTGGGTTTTCACTTCGCCGTCGTGCACCCTCAGGCTGTCATTTCAAGTTTAGCCCCTACGTGCCTGGTTGGGCACTAGCACCGCCTTGGTATCGAGATCTCGGCTTCCCAAACTTTATGACCAAATGCAATTTTCCCGAACTACAACCTTTTTTTGCTTCTCACACATCGCGAACTGGCTCAGCAACATGCCAACTGGCAGGCTGTTCCTTAGCTCAGGGTGCAGTTCATTGTCAACTTATTTAAAGAGTACCGGTCTCGCCATGGATCATCATCATTCACTTCTCCTGTCATTGTCAGCCACTTCTCTCATCTCCACCACGTGAAAACATGAACCCAGTTCCTCTCATTAACCACCCCTGCACGGTCTGCTGCCACCCGACCTCCATGTGGTGCAGCCGCTGCCAAACGGCGTGGTATTGTACTCCAGAGCACCTCCAGAGCGTGAGTATCATGCTTCTCCGTTCTGTCACGCGATCCGTCATAAGCTCACGCGACGCACGCGCCACTCTCTAGGACTGGCCTCGCCATCGTAAGGAATGTGTCCCGGTGTCTCATGCGCAAAACTACAATATGATTGCCACTCCGCCACCGGTAGAGCAGCAGCTAATCATGGTCTCCGCCATTCTCTTCTCTCCTGAGGAAGGTAGGTAGTCGTCTCGACGCGTCAGCTGCGCGTGTGTGTATGCCGTTACTAATGTCCTGAAGAGCGCCCAAGGATCATCACGATCAAGTGCCGTCCATCACAGGTTCCGTCGCAAGGCATCTGCCCGCAGCCGCTCGTTAGCGGACACTTCCCCGATGGTCATGCGGAAAGCATCGTCTTGACACAAGGGCTGAATGGAGAGCCGCTCCGGTTCCCCCTCCACTTGTGGTATTCCCCAACTGCCCTGTCGCGCGGTGCCCCCGTCAACCGTGCAATCTACCACATCACATCCGGCGCGGCTCTCAAGGCGTGGTGCGGAACAGTCGTCGTCCTCAAGTTCAACGGTTCCCGCAGGCAGGGATACTCCGACGCGGGTTCGAACGACTTGCCAGCATTGTCTGCTTACTTCCTTGCGTACAAGTAAACGCCTAACGCGTTCCTACGTTATCTGTAATTAAAGTTGCGCGTGAGTGCGCGCCCTTCGTCCTGCCATATTGACACTAATACCCCGCCGTGCAGGAGAGACTCGCCGGTATAATATTTATTTAGTTTACTGTTCATTCGACCTTGTAGCTTTGCCCCTCTTGTTTTCTGTATCGACCATATTGATGCCTGTCTTCAATAGTAGTTAACCCTTATCAATAGATTGGTACCTACTTTGTTCCCTGCTACACAAAGGCCCCTGCCTTAACAACAGGCGCGGAATGGCGATCAGGGATTAACGCGAACGTGTCTGTGGGAAGACCCTGACATGGTCCGGCACGGCAGTTTCCAAGAGGTCACATAAAACGCACGGTGCTTCCGGGAACCAGTTGTCAAATGGGGGAGACTTTCGGCTGGTTCAGATCTAAACAAGATGAACGAGAAGTCGCTAGCTCGGAGCACAGTATGTTTACGTAAACATAATGCCACTAACTATTACGGATTAGTACTCGGAACGCGAGTCAAATCGAACGCTGACATGCTCACCTTTGTGTCTTTTCCACAGCCTGCAGATCGCGAGCAACCTACTACTACGCGCCATCATCCAGACGTTGGCGACCTCATGGACGTCGATGATCTGGATATGGCTGTGGCCAAGCTAACCTATCCAGGTGAAACGATTACCTCAGCTCACGACTCGATGCGGTGAGCCCAGCTCTGCACAGGTATATCTCGAAGACCCGCTGAAAAAAGGGGGGGCGTACGTCAGCGGTCATGGGACGTATGTGGACAGGGAACAAGTCATTGCCTCCGTCGCCGGTAGCGTGGAACGAGTCAACAAGCTAGTCACCGTTCGTGCGGTTCGCACAAGGTGAGCACACGCTCCATTCTATCTACGTGATACGACCCCCTATCTTGGCATTCCAAGGTACAATCCAGAGGTCGGCGATCTCGTTGTAGGACGCATTACCGAGGTCCGCAGACCGGATCTTGGGAGTTCAATTAATAATTATGTTTTTTGGGGGAATGAAATTGAAATAGGTCCAGCCTCGCCGATGGAAGGTTGACGCGAACGGACGTCAAGAAGCTATATTGATGCTTTCGTCCGTCAACCTGCCTGGTGGTGTTCAGGCATGTCGTTTTCCCTCTTGCTTCGGTCCCGTTGGTCTTATGACGTTTTGGGGTTCTCCCTTGGATTTGCAGCGCAGGAAATTGGAAAGCGATGAGCTCCAGATGCGGACCTTTTTTGAAGAGGGGGATCTCCTCGTTGCAGAGGTCCAGGCCTTTTTCTCAGACGGCGCCATGTCGCTGCACACGCGTTCTCTCAAGTATGGCAAGGTGGGGCGAGTGGCTCATCGCATGATCCCTACTTTACACACAATGCTTCTAGCTGCGCAACGGACAACTGGTCATCATCCCACCCACCCTAATTCGGCGTTTAAAGTCACATTTTATTTCACTCCCCTGTGGAGTTGATTTAATTCTCGGGCTCAATGGTTATATATGGGTCAGTAAACACGTACAAGACAGTGACCGTGGAGAGGAGGGCTTCGATGCAGAAGCCGTTTACTCCAACCAGAACGATGTAAGCCACTTTTTGCCACGCTCTGTGATGGCGGTGTTTATTCGCTTCCTCTGAAGGACATCGACGTCGCGACGCGAACCGCTATTGCGCGTGTGGGTAACATTATCCGTCTTTTAGCAGACCATTTCGTTCCGTTGACGGACACGCGCCTTCTGGAAGCGTACGATTGGGTGATTGAACAAGAGATGGATACCAAAGAACTACTCCATGGGGATGCGGGAGAGGCGCTCGTGGCGATGGTGGGTGGCGATAGATAGAACTAATTATCTACATGTCATCGTCATCGCCATTATTGGTAGCTTCCTCGTCTTCACTGCCTTCAACCTCGTTCTCGTCCTGGTCAGTACTATTCTCTTCTTCCTCGTCACCGTTGTCTTCCTCCTCCTCCTCAATGGTCTGGTCTGCTGCGTCCGCCGCCGCCGCCGGTGGCTGAGGTGGTGGATGGTGGTGCGCAGTCGCTCCATTGGCCATCTTCCTAGCCTCAGCTGCGCGTTTCATTTCCTCCTTTTCTTCGTCGACGGGGAGCAATTGTTCCAATGCAAGATCTTTCCATCGCAACGCACCATTAACGCCGCCACCGCCATAACCCACGTCTTCAAACAGGGCTCGAGACGTGGGGTCGTAAGGAGGCCTAGGTCGCGCAGCAGGATGCTTTATGTTCGTGGGATTACCGTAGGGGTAAGAGGGGTGCACTTGAGAAGGCAGGACTAGATGTGAGCGTCAGCGACCGGTCTCAGCGCGTGAAAAAAAAGACACACTGTCAGAGTCGTCAGGGTTTGGTGGTACCATGTGTGCGGGGATGTCGAGATCTGCGCGTCAGGATTCACAGCAACCGTCGACAGGGGCGGGCGTGGTATCGTACCGTCGTCAGATATCTCGCCCGAGATATACTCAAGGCTATCGATAGTGTCAATGACTTTGAGGTCATGTTCAGTCATGTGCAGGTAACAGTATGTAAGATCCTGTCCGTTAGGTTAGGTCCAACGTGTGAGAACGAGTCGCACCAGCGACCGACCGTCATGGTGGGGCTTTTGAGCCCTTGGGACCGGTGTCTACTCGTGCGCCCGCCGCTGACGATGCCTAGCTCACTGGCAAGCTAATTCTGCCTGGGGTCGATCTGGCGATCTAAGGTTGTGGACCACGTTGCTAACGTTCGCTGGGGTGACGACAGCGGCGGTTACCGTGGTCAAGGTGGCACACAGTGTCAGTCTAACCGTTGACCAAGGGCCAGTCACCCCGCGCACAAGGAGCTCACCGGCACTACTTGTCGGGACGGTGCCAGCACTGGCGCAAGCGCATTGCCCGTTCTGAACGGGTGGCTGTGTATATTGGCGGAGGTCGCTGAGTTGACTTGCTGAATGAACACTCCATTCATATTCCCTCGTTGATTGTTCGGACTCAAAATGTTTAGGGCAAACTCTGAAACGCGTTTCCGCAAGTCATTCACTGACATGAGCCAGCTGCTGGTGCCACAGGTTGATCCTTAACTTATAAGCGCCTATACCATTCCGAGGTGGGCGTTTTCCCTTGGACCTGCTGACTTGGTCAGTGGTTGCCACGACTGACCGATCACGTACCCGTTTTTTTCTCAGAACGTGGCCTGCAGTATCCCTCAGAGGCGCTGTCACTGTCGTTTTTTTTTTTTTTTCACTTGCTCCTGACAACATTTGCCCCCGATCGGTGTGATCCCTGTTGGCTCCAATACCTTGAAAGCGATTTTTGGACATTTGATCATATCGGCAACAGGGTCTGACCATGGTTGGATCATTCTCCATTAACTCGGAACCGAACTCCCTCATTTCGTGATCGAGCATAGCTGACTATCCCACAAATGTGGGAATCTTCCATGCTAGTTTTTTTATCGGTGACGTAGCCTCGCGTTCCGTGGAGACTTTCAACCAGGAAATGGTCTAGTAGCAGCGATTGATGTGACTTGCTACCCAAGCTCCGTCACCCCTCACAAGGCAAAGCAGTCGCTTCTTCGAAACAGGGGCCAGACCATACACGAGAGCGCCACACAGGGTTTATTTCCATAGTGGGGTTTCAATAGGGTCTTTTCGCCACCAGGCACTCAGGGAATGACAAAAACGTGCACTCCTTACGGAATTTCTCACTGCACACTGAGACGCCGATCACTTCCTTTGGCGAGCGCAAAAGATGCGTCTTATCATTTTCGACGGACACAGACATTGACAGTTGGACGTCACTGATTGTTGAAAGACAATCGTCCGCAAAGGCATGTTCCTATGTAACGTGATCACTTGATGACTTTGAATGGACGGCTAAGAAAATGGAAAATTGACGTTCGATCCTGTGCTATTCCTAATGAAAAAGGGAAGTTGCACGTTTCTCCTAGTACCGAATTTGCTAATTGCGGCGTCTGCCACGAGATGGGGGCTGTTCTCGCAAACCTTCTGGCTCTTACATGTTGGTGCGTGGTTGTCGGCACCTCTGGCACGTTTTACTTTGCATTGAATTCCACTACAACTGTCAGCTGGGTCTTCAGGCTCAATATAGGCTTGGATATAGTTTCAGATCTAATGTAGGAGTCGCCCTGAGTCACAACGTGCGCCAGCAAGATACAGGTTGGGCGATAAAGTATGCCCCAAGTGTTACCGCTTCTCGCCACATGTCAGTCTGGATAATGGTCAATCATATGCATCGGAAGACCAGCCGAATGAGCCATTTTTGCGCCCCTAGAGACATGGCAATTGTACCCCAGATAAAGTAAGTTGAACTTACAGACTTGACGCACTTCGATTACTCGCTGATATGATATGATATGATTACCCCTGTTTCAGCAGTCCATGGAGAACTTTTCATCCATTGAATTACAAGGGTCTTTTGATCGTAGACTATGCCCTTTTGCACGATCTGTCATCTCTCAACGTCCTTGACTCGTTAACGTGACCGAGTAGCTTCATCCCACGCGGCTCGCCTCCGATATATGTTGCGTAAGATGGTGGGCTCTACTCCGCCCCACTAGCACTGCCTGCTCACCCCCTCGACTGTAGACTGTCCACGCATCGCCAAAAGGACTAGTCCCAGAGCTCTACCCAGAAAATGAGACGACCATGCTATCCTCATCTCTGCATCCCACAGCCCCACTCGGAACAACCATCCAAATAGCAAGTGCATCGCGATCGGGAGTCAGGGCGTGTGAGTTGGTGAGACCATCGTCCCACATGGTCCAGCTGATGTTATTTTCGTGATTGGGTTCAGTGGAACGTTCCATGGAGCACTACACGACAAGTGCCGTTGGAGCGTCGTCACCCCACTATGCAGCATCGCCATCTCCTCGGCGTCGGTGCCACTGTAGACAAGGAAACAAGAGAAAGGGACGTTGTTTTCCCCCAAGCCGATGCCGCCCCGAATTGAATTGTCGGGGAACATTGCCCGTTTCAATGCTCTGGCGCGCCCGGCCGAACGACAGGAACTTCAACATTGGCGCAGTGCGCAGTGCGGCCCGCGAGCACTCAGCACATGCCGAAAACCCGACGGCGCCTTCCCACGCCTCAACCTATAGCACAGCTAGGATCCGGCAAACATGTGCGTTCCGGAGGCAGTCCAGTGGGCCCAGTGCCTAGATATTTGATCGTCATTTGCTCATTGATAGGTCGCGCAAATTTCTCTGAAAAGCGGAGTTTTGATCGGGTCCAGATAATGGTCGGAACGGGTTCCGTTTGTCTCCGTCGGTTGATATCCGAGACCTCAAGCAGACAGCAATTCGCACGAATGACTGAAGGTACGAGAAGGTAATCCGGAAACTCACTCGGTTGGTCGTATGCGAGGCGCCACTGGAGGTATGTACGGACATCCTGCCCAGTTGCCTAATCAAGCAAGTAATTTTGCGGTCTTTGAATTTCGTGCGTCAGTGGCTGGTCGATACTCGTCCAACGATCAGCAAGATTCACGTTTGAGTGGGCCGTAGATCCCCGCGGAGGCCGCCATCCAGGCTATAACAAGTTTGAACTCTTCGACGTGACGCAATCTTCGTGGCGCTGGGCCCCCCTGCCACCCATTAAGGATCAACCCGGCCTTCTAGCGACCCCTTGTGTGACAGCGTGGATGCAGTACTATATTTTTGCTTCGATCTCCAAACTCGGGCCTGCCGTAGGCTCTTTTTTTCCCTCGGGTACCTTCGCAGTCCTCGTGCGGCTGACTACTCTTAGAACTCCGGTCGGCTCGGCATTCCTCTTGGCTTTGCAAACATTTTTGTGTTCACGTAGGCTCTGCCCCATTTTTCTCCTTTCCTCGGGCTGCGCATTTCCTTGGCCATTCAGTTTAGCGTTTGCACTGCCGGCGCAAGCACCTTTCCGCCATTGGCAGTATCTTTCCATCCAGCTACCCATTCTTTCGGCCCGGTTACAGTCTTCACTAACAACTCCATTCGATCAGACGCTCATTTAGTCGTGTGCACCACTCCAGCGCTTGTTGTATGCAAAATTATATTTCGTACATGCAGAGCAACCATATTGTAGGGGCCGAAATGTCTACGATGCAAAGGTAGCGAGCGTTGCTTGTTGGTATGATTATAGGTACTGGTACACTTGTCTCACCGCCCCCCCGCCCCCGCCATCACTATCGCCTTCTCCGCCCTCTCCGCCCTCGATAACTGTGTCTTCCTTTCCTCCATTGTCTGCTCTGCTTTGTCTGGCTCAAGGTTCTGTAACCGCATCTCCACTAAAAACTCCTTGTCCCGGATCGCTTGCGACCAGCCAGACAGGACGCCCATCGCGGAGACTACCATGCGAGACAAGCCGACTGCGGCAAAGATACCTGGATATACGTGCACGACTGGGGTACGCGTGAGAATGCTGGCACGAACACACGTCGAGAGTACAGCTTACACAAAAACTTCTTGGCCAACGGCATGCACAGCAGTTCCCGCAAAAGGTACACGGCCCCCGCTGGGATGAGCAGCATGGCAAGAAGACACGCCACCAACGGAAGAATGAGCTCCTTGGTAGCGTGACGGAGGTCAGGGTGCGTCCACCCGTTGCTCAGCAGCTGCGGTCGCAGGTAGTGTCAGTTCGCGCGCGTTGAAATAATAACTGACAGTACATACCACGTGCAGCGCGTCATATCGTCGTCGTGGTAGCTGCAGCCTTCGGCGGAGCCGTATGGCGATCTTGCAATACACGAGTCCAAGGGACCAGATGTCAACCAACCTGATAGTCGGGACCATGGACGGATCAAGCGTCAGCCGTATTGGCAGGACGATATAAAGGTCCACCACGAGGCCCAACAGGATAGGAATAAGGATACCGAAGAATATGGCCATGTATGCTATCTTGGTGGCCCAGAGGAGACTCTGCTTGGCGAAGTACACTGCGAAGTCCGCGCGGGGTCCATCCCCTGTTACACGTTGGCGCCGCCTGTCCATGCTTTCTGCCGCCTTCGCAACCAAATAGCAAGCCCAGAGGATGTAGAATCCAGCAAGGAAAGAATAGCCATCGTGAACTGATGAAGAGGATATTGCCGCGAAGAAGCGTCTCCCGACTTGCACCGGGACCGCAATGCAAACCGCCGCGACAATAGCCATGATTGTCCAGACGGATGTGACAAAGGCAATGATCCTCATGCGGAAACTGGGGGGGATATACACCACGATGTAATCGTCCTTGACGTCACGTTTTGCCTTGATCGCCTCGGCATTTTGTGATGCCATCAACGCCGCTGCTCTCTCGTTGAACGGAGTACCGTCCTCGTGGACTTCAGCAGTGGCGCGCATGTCTCGGGGAAGTGCGATGTTGTCGCTGGCGGGTACCCGACGAAAAGATCCGTCTCGTGCCGCGATCATTTCCTCGTCCGTCATAGATCTCCGCAACAGAGTAACCCAAGTTTTGTGCACTCTCGAAAACTCTTCCTCGCGGTGTCTCTCTCCGAACATGTACGAGGTTAATCGTAGCCTGGCAGCCAAGAATTTCCACACGTGAACGGCCACGCGGTACGCAGCTTTGCGAGGTCGCAAGTAGCGCATCGTATACGGGAGCACAATTTGCAAGAACAGAAGATCAATCGGGACTTCGGAAAGGGGTTCCCTAGAAATCCTACGTGGGTAGTTCGAACGCAACGAAGAGTCGACTACGTACCGAGTCTTCCAGCGGATCGGGAATATGGAACGGTTCCCGATGAAAAGCAAAATCGCAAGGCTCCCGACACCACAAGCCACGACCATTGCATACATGAACGCACTGATGAGGAGTTTGCGGAATTGAGTGAAGGTGGGTCTGTCTAAGATGTCTCGGATGGGGTGGAAATTCTGATCCTGGGGGTCCTTAATGAACCACATCGCACCCGGTCTCATGATATTTCTACATCCCCCCAACAGAACGGCAAATTGATACCTACAAGCATGTCAGTATCTTAAGGACCCGGGCGAGCGATTGACCCACATAAACATGGTCCCGGCGACCCAGTGGTAGAACATCGCCGTCAGGGGTGCTTGTGTAAAGAATGTTATCCTCGACTCAAGGGACGCTTCTGGGAACACCCATATCGTGCAAGCATCTAGCATGATGCCGCAACCAAGCGGGAAGATGATGAGTTCGATGATAATGAACATTGCCACCTACAGCGTATCAGCACTCACGCTCGTCGCCCACCGGAAAACCCATACCTTTACAACCAAGAGCTGTTGCCTGACAGCGTTTCTCACTGCTCTGCCAGCAGTCCTCGCGTTTCCTACGGTGAATACGTTCAAGTAGACTGCCAAGATAATACCGATGACACCATATCCTAACACCACAGCAAACGCGCGTTCGTTGCTTCCGTAACCCAAAGCTAAGTTGGCCCACGACTGCTGGAAGTGGTTGGTAAAGAGTCTGGTTTCTCGACCGACATAAGCAAAACGGGGCTCCAGAAATTGTGCAATGGTCGAGTTGCTTTCAAAAAAGTCGTTTATCTTCTGAGAAATGTGCGGTGGACGTTCCTGAGGCGTTGGTCGCAACCATAGTGATGCTACGGCGGACAATTCTGATCCTTTCAAGGCCTAAAGAGTGCCTGTGAGAAGATGGCAGCTGGACTGGTAAGTATGACATACCACCCACGAAGTCATATCGTGCGATTGGGAGGAGGGCATCGACTGTGGGACCACGTTCCCAGCCAAAAGGGTTACGAGGTCGAGTATGTTCGATAGAAGGAATGTCGACGCCTTATAGAAGGATGGAAAGAGGAAGCGACCAAGGACAAGGGTGAAGAAATCCACGAAGGGATCTGTGACAATGCGCATTCCCCGGATGGGAAGATGGAGGATGTACAGAGCTCTTTGAGGGTCAAGCTAAAACGCAAACGCATTAGGAAGGACTAGGTAAAAATTGTCAGGACGCACCGATAGGAGTGCGGTTGTTTTTCCGAGAGTAAATGGAAGCCATACACCAAAACCAATAGCAGTATCCAGCACAAAGATCATTAAAATCACCTAGGTATGCGTCAGAACAAGAGTGTAAAGTAGATATCGTGAACTGAACTGACATTTTGCACCACACCAAGGATTGGTCCTCGGAGCCCGATGGCTGTCGCAAATTGAGTTTCACGAATCTTAATATCTGCTATGAGCTTACCTTCAAGTGCTCCCTCCATATCATCCTCGACGCCAGCCTCCAAATCATCCACTCCGTCGTTCAACTGCTCAGCGGGGGGTTGAGGTTGCGGCTGTGCTTGCGGCTGTGGTTGTACACCAGGTCTGTTAGGGACATTGAAATCTCCGATGTCGACAGGATCTTCATCATCGTCCTCCTCGTCTTCGCGATCCGCATCTGCATCCCAGAATATACGCTCCAACGCTTCATCTTCCTCAGAGTCATCTTCATCATCAGGGGCCGCCGGCAGTGGTGGTCGTTCCTCGACATCCACGATGTGACCCTGCTCAAACCTATGTGCCACTTCACCAGGTGCGTCCATGTGATCGCCATCGGCGTCAACAAGATGGAATGTGGGCTGAGGAGCGCGGAAATAATGCTCAAAGTCCTCTTCCATCTCTTCCCTCGTCCTCTTCTTTCTGTCCATGTTCCCTCCAAGCATACTTGACGAGTCGGTTGCTAATATTTCCTGTGGGTAGGTGCTTTGCAACGTGAAGTGCTCCGAGGATGTTGTGTGATGAAGAGTATTGGAATCTAGATGAGCTTCCGGGACGAACGAGCTGCTCGATACGGCCAAGTGGGTGAAGCTAAAGTCTGATGAGGTTGGAGAGGACGACGTGGATGCGGGTCTTGGAACCGTTTCGACTTCAACAGCCGGCGTCGCAGGACGCGGCGAAAGAGTCCGGGGGGTCAGATCAGACGGAAATACGATAGATCGACGACGGGGTTCCTCCTCTGGGATGGGGGACCCCGTCATCATTGCCGTCTGTAATGCAACCAAGGACCGCGGTGGCGTTTCAGGAACGGGCTCTCGAATGTCTTCTTCTGCACTCTTGCCCGACGGAATTCTGAATGTGAACTCGAAAGGATTTGATTCCATTGCAGTAGATTGATCTTCAACCGAGCCAGTAAATGGTGATGACAGGACATCTGATGTGCCAGATATGGAGGGACCAGCCTCAGTGAGGGGTCCACTACTCTCGTCGCTATCGCTGTCATCGATTCGCCTCCGCAATCGCCTCCGCACATCCAGTGCAACTGGTACAAGGTCTGCAGTAACGTCCTTTTCTTTCCCTTTACCAGCGTCTACTGATAGAGTATCAGAGCTCTGTGCCAAAGGAACAACTGGTAAAGGTGGGACGAAGGGGAGATCGACGCGAGGATTTTGGGGTCGATGATTGGGGTCGCGTAAAAGTTCTGCATGCCCCAGATCATCACGATGCCGCGGAAGGGCTTCAAAACGAGGATTCGGGGGGATAGGACGATGCGGACGCCAAAGCCTCGCCTGACGACGCGCCTCGATATCAACGTCAAGTAGACCCTGCCTTTGAGGCAGAAGTAAGCGAGCGTTCGCATCTTGCATAGGCTGGTTTACGGGAGGTGGATTGAGGACAGGGGGATCTTGAGGAGGAATGGCGACGATTTCATCTTCTTCGAAGACCCCCGGGCGCGCGTTCTGCGATATCCACTCACGAAGGAGGAAAACAGCGACAAAGACAAGGACAATCAAAGATGCAATAATTTGGCCAGCGAATATGTCAGACGACAAGGTTTGCCAGAATGCACGAGACGTGAAGCGATGTAGAATTGTTGCGTTCTTGAACGAGGAGACGGTCTCATTAGTGACTGTCAAAGACTGAACGAATCCGAGGAGCCGAATATCTGCGGGTCTCTCACGACCACTGATCCACCATGCGCTGGACGATTTTTTAGCATGTCCAAACCGGGGATACGTATAAAAGAAACGCACGTCGACTCGCCCATTGTAAAATAGACTCTCCATGTCCAGACAGTAATCCAAGGAAGCAACGCCAACCAAACGACTGCGACCAAAACAGTCCGGACTCCGAAAAGAGTAATAAAGAATGCTTGCTGCGCAAGTCTACGGATGAGTAATAGCGGTGGAAGTGAATTCGGCATGTCGGGAGCATAAACTATTCGCGTGGGTCAGGTGCACATATGGTAGACTTTAGTGGGCTGAGCACACCTTTCGTGAAAGAGTAGGGGTGTTTGCAGACATCACATGTTTTCTTCTTGCTGTGCGACAACCATGTTGTTAAACTGCGGGATGCATGAGATAAATGGAAGAGTGGGGGTGGGGTCGGACTGACCAATCCTGATGGATGTACCGGATCGTGCCAGAGCATTTACAAGGGTAAAAGAGCGGCTGGCCAGGCTCTCCCGGTGCGCTGCATATTCGGCAAGTGTCTAATGAGTGTCGTGAGCATCTAGAATCGGTAGGACAATGCAGAGTCGCTGACCTTGCTCTTCTGCTTCTTGCATGCGTGGTTGGTCGACGGTGTCCTGCTGAATTTTGGGGCTGAGACGACGCGAGATCGATGCTGTGAGGTCCAAGGCTTGCTGTCACTGATTCTGCCAAGCTAATGGAGAAAGGACAGCGGTAGGATGAGTAAGAAGAAGAAAGGTAACTGGACGTTGGCGTCGGTCACAGCTTGCCCGGATTGTAAGCAAACAACGACAAAGACGGGTCCACGTCGCACGAGTCACCCTCAACACCGACTCGCAACTTCGCCGCAGCCCGAGCACGACGCCAAGCGGCACCTCAAACACTCACGCCAACAGCCACTCCGGCGACTCACAGTCTTCTGGGATCTTCGTTTAGCTATCTGGCACAGACTTGGAGCGTTTCGGTCACGGAGCCTCCGAAGTTACACCTCGATTCAGGTGCTGTCGGTGTCGGAACCCTCCGCTGGCGAACACCTACGTTTTGTCCCTTGCGATGAGAATGCAGTTGCATGAAACTGCAGGCTCGAGCCCGCATTGACCTCGGTCACAGGCACCGTTAGAGTATCCAGGGGGTAGTAGTCTTTATCCAGTTGCTCATCTCCCCCGTGTACTGGTTGGCTAGGGTCTTCATGACCTATCCCTTGTCCACTGGTTCAACTCGTGCGATCATAATGACAATCTTTGGGTTTCAATGTTAAACTGTCCCACTCCTTGGCATCGGACATGGAGAGTTGCTACATGTGCATGGGGAGCGGACCAGCAAGTGCACTGGGCTCCTTAATAAATCTTGACATCTTGTCTCTCAACTGTTGAAGACTTGTCACACCCTGTCGTTCCATGAAAAAGGCTTCTCCACAAACGTCTCCCGCAGAGAGTACACCAATCATTACACAACGAACTAGGGAGATCGTCAGCAGTTCAAGCATCCAGCTACGGGCGTTTTGAACTCACGCCGTACATCCAAGTAATGTCAGGCAATTGAGTGGGATGCTCTACATTGACAACCGAGTTGACGAACCTAACGAGACTCAGTATCACAGCGACGAGCACTGCGAGGACAACTCGCCACTTCTTTGGGCACGTCAGGTATGCATCGACATGTGAAAAAGATATGCGGAGCCGGGGAATTTCCCAATACTTACATCGCTCATTTGGGTCGTACATCGCAGGAACGTCCATCTCGCCCCTGTGGACCAGCTAAAACTATAAGCAACGGCCATCAGCCGGCGATTCATCGCGTGCCTGCACGCGAAACGCACGTCTATGATCATGGTCCTTGCGAATGCCCCCCCAAGAAAGTAATATCCGTTCATAAAGCCCAAGAGATCTTTTGCACTGTTTCATGATAGTCAGTTTTGAAGACGCATTCGATATGGCGATTTTGCTTGACCAGGATCTCCCAGGGCGGAGAACGCACCCTCCGAATTATTTGCCCGCGCCTAATACTGATATATGTACTGTAAATCTCGTTAAAGTACTAACGGCCAGCGTGTAGGCAACCCACTTTGGGCAATAAACCCCTAACATCGGTCCAGCGCCAGCTGAATTTGCATTCCAATGGTTGCGAGAGCGAACGCGAATGAGGCCAAGAAAGCAGCGGCATGGTTATCCCTTTTCACGACGAGGAGCAAGGGGTCCCAGAGGATTTCCCCGTATAACTGGATTCCGGCACTTACGAGCACAACGCCAGCGAAGCTATAGAGCGCGAATGCAACAGGGACGATCAAAGCTTGCATGTATTGACTGTCAGGCATCTCGTCAGTGCCAGATCTCCGCGCAGGCGAGTTCGTTTACGCTTTTCGTCTTTTCCATAGCGCTGTTATGGCATTCAGTTGGACGGGAGTACCAACCACGCTCACAGTGAAGTTGGGGATGTTCACGGACGAACTGGTGTAGATAATAAAAGTGCGGCTCATCGCATTCAGCCAGTTCCAGAGCTGTGTTGCGATTATGGTTGCGTGCTTGGTAAACAGCCCACCGGAGGGTGGAATTCGAACAAGCGCCCAGATGGCTATCACTACTCATGCCATCGGGAGTGCAGCGCCTTTGAATAAAGAACGGCCACTTGATGCGGGGAGATGGCCATGAAGGGAAGCTGGATCAGCCAATAGATGAAGTAGCGTGGGGCTGAGAGGGGATGAGCTAATGACAATGAGATCGTACCATCAGTGCTACCTGGACTCGTGATGCCTGCGCCTGGGGAGAGACTGTATTTAAGTTCCTCAACGCGTGAGCAACGTCTAACATGGTAACTTTACCTGAAACATAAATTGTGACACATCATACGACTGAAAGATCATCATCCATAGGGCTGGTCGGAATGGTAATGATGGAACTCGTTGCCTAACCACTAAATCAAAACATAGAGAGGATGATACAACTGAACACGGTAACTTGGAAGTAGCTGAACTAGGACCCAAATGATGATCTGTTCAAGGCGGGAAACGTGACACGGGGCAGGGACCGGTATTTCCACAGAGTGCCATGACCACGAAAATGATAGTGTAGCCCGCTGCAATGCATGGAAGGGCCTGGCGCCTGGCAGGATATCAGTGCTTCCAGAATTGCTAGCAAACGGTAGAGTGTACCAAGATAACCAAGTCAGCGGCGTGGAACGAACAAGTTCCCAAACCGCAAGGTTCGTGGCGTCTGACAACCAGTAACATACCCTAATGGTATATGCGATGGTTATAGAACATCAAGCAAGCGAGAGGCGCGCATAGTTTCAGGCCATAGGGCACGGGCAAGATCGTCGGGAGCAGCAAACGTTATCTCCTCCAGTTCGGTGCCTAAGCCGATGGCCGAAGAAAGGCAAGTATATCCTGAGTAATTGCTCGAGTTGGCGGAGCGGCGTTGCGGTGCAGGATTTCAATCTTTTGATGCCGTGCATTGTCTCGGTGTTGATATTTTCCAAGAAAGATATCAGAACGTCAGTATCTGTCACATTAAATGCCGCTATCTACATGTCGATGTCAATAGGTAATATTAATACAGCTCGTGTTCGGTCAAGGATAAGCAATGACGGAGCGAATCTAATGTACTTACGGTACGGTAACTCATGGACGATAGTGGAAGGAATTCACTGAAACCCACTGGCTTTAATATTAATTATCGCTTGCTTGCTCCTCATGGTCACCGAAAATGTCTACGAACCGATTATTGGTGGTATGTACAGCATCCCCTTAGCCACCTTACCTGGCGAACCGAGCTGAAACGACGGGTAGTGTTCTTCTGTCGTCGTCCCTGATAAGATAGTGGCTGCTAAACACCCAAGCTCGAACCCCTCTTTTAGCAATTATCGAATGGAGCGGACGCCCGAGGCGAGACACAGAGCAGCACACGGCTGAAATTTCCATGTTCCATGTTCCATCGCCTACTAATGCAAGACTAGGCCGCAGGCCCACAGGCTGGCATTCCGAGGTCCGTCCTAGTGGGAGAACGTATTCTGAACCACGCCGAATCATTCAAGGCGGTGAACGATCTGGACCTATCCACAACGAGCCAGCTAGCACCAGATCCACACGCCTCGGAGTAGGATTAATACGGTATGGAGGACTGGGCTTCCGCACCCTTTCACGAGCTAGCGGGGTTTTGAGGTAAACTCAAGTCCGCTATGCGGCAGAGTTGTTGCCGTCTGCTTTGGGGTTCCGCAGAGACCGAAATTGAGCTCGTTGCACTCTGCACGTAATTTCAGAACTCGGTGACGCAAGAGCCACGGCTTCTGTGTGCGCTGCTGCATGATGTTTCAAAACTGACCCTTGACAATATGTTGTTTCTCCTCTATTATGCCCGAAAAGTTACACATCAAAGTTACGCCAGTATATCGATTTACAAGTACATCCAACAAAGAAAGTCAGACAACAGCCTGTGAATAGCGTGTTGATAGCAAACTTTATTCTGGGTCGTCCACCTCCATGTAGTTGTCTGAGTCTGTATCCTGGTACTCATAGACCTCCTCCTCGGGGGCCAGTAGATGAGCTTCAAAGCCTTCATCGCCAAATTCAACGACGCGCCATCTCTCCGGTCGGGCTACCATGTCTTCCGCCATATGCTCCATGAATATCCCCCCATTCTCATCGTCGGCGCTGAGGCGAACATTCCATCCAAGATAGATGCGATTGTACGCCTCGTCGCGGGCGATTAGACCTTCGCTATGTTTATACTCCACCTCATACTCGTGGAGCATTCCGATCGTTACTCCGCGGCGAAGACAGTTGAGGTCGCTCTCATCGAGCTGGTCAAAGAGGTAGTCATCCTCGTCGATAACGACAGTAGGAGGCTCCCACTGGGGGTACACATAAGCCCCTTGGTAGGGCTCTTCCTCGCTCCTAGTACCGTAACTGAACACCTCATCGAACCAGCTAGAATCGTCGTCGTCGTCTTCATCGTCTTCGTTTTCATCCTCGTCCGTCGCGCCGTAATCATCGATTTCTTCATCGTCATCGGGAAAGAGGCCTTCCCATGGGTCAGAGTCGTTGGAAGCCGGGTCGCGGTTTAGCGAAGCCCCGGTCTGGTGACCTTTCACTTTTGCGACTGCAGCGACGATAGCTTTGATCATGAAGACGGGTATCGGGCGATGGCGTACATTGGTACGACAGCACGGACACGTCTTACGTCGGCGCAGCAAGTAATCAGGATCATTGTCATCATACATCTCATCGTCAATAGCAGGCGCCTTGCGGAACCATTCTTGAAGGCATGTTACACATAGGATGTGGCCACAGGGCGAAAGGCTGTTGCTCTTTCAGAAACGGAGCAGAGTGAAATAGCAATGTAAAACGCACGCATACGGCCGATAGAGTAACTCCATGCAAACCTGACACTGCAAATTGCTCTCCACGGTCGTGATAGCCTAAGACAAGGCCATGAAATTCTGCATGGAGAAGGGATACAAAACCAATCAACGAACCTCGTCTGATTTCTTAACCTTGCCTTGTAACTTGGATAAATGGGATTCGGATTCTTTGAGCTTCTGAACGTTAGGTCAAATCAAATCAGCATTGGAATGCACTTCCACAGCAATTTTCCCACCTGTCTCAAGCTATTATCCTGCTGTTTCAATTCTTCAATAACCTAAATCGTGTTGGCATCGCCTCTGGAACGATCGAATTTCAAAAATACCTTGTTTTGCTTCTTGATAGTTTTCTTGTTTTCATGAGCTAACTAGAGACAAAGTCAGCAATGTGGAATGATACTGCCGAATGTATGCGTACCTTTTTCCAGGCATCCAGCTCTCGCCTCATCTTTGCGAACTCGGCAGCTGCAAGCGGGCCACTGTAATCCACGTGTGCATCTATGCCATGCGTTTCTCTCCCTGATCCCTCGGCATCTGAAGTAGTACCCTTTGATGGCAACTTGAGTGATTCTCGCGATTTTGATCTCTCCCTCTTAGAAGAGGGAGGTTGGGCCTCTGATGCACGGGACGCACTCGCATGAGGAACGTTCTCCGCTAGATGGCGATTGTGCGAACGGGGTTTTACCCTGGACTTGCGCCCACGGTCAGAGGTAGTATCGTCGATAGCGATGAGAAAGGGTCTAGAGCTGGTGGACGGAAGAGATGGGTTTCCGGGTTTCTTCCGCTTACCCTGGTCGATATGGGAAGCGTCAGGTTTACGCGTCAAGGGGGCCGGGTGCTGCTCGTGGGCGGACTGAGGGTCAGGTGACCTTGACCTGCGCCTTCGCTGGCTGGTTAGATGTGAAGGGCCAGATATGGATACAGGCTGGCGGCGCTGGGTATTACTACGACGCGATCCCCTTGCGGTGGTGTTCATTAGGAGATACACGAGGAACAGATGCTGAATCTGGGGCGCGATTGATGAGGGTCGTCCGTCGCGTGTTGGGACTGACCCTGCTGTTGCCTGGAGGTGTTGCTGTAGATGGTAGTGGTGGAGAAGACGCAGTCTGGATGATGATTGTGCGCATATAAAGGGACGTGACATCGCGTCACAGTGTCACGTGCTTCTGTTGACCGGAACTCGCTTACAAGCGCGTACCGAGGTAGGTGGCAGATCCCGAACTACGATGCAGTTCGACGTAGACGGCTTGGTCAAAAGCGGTTCTAGTGGAACACCGTCGGACGTGAGCCAGTTCTCCTGACCGCTTCTTCCGCACCTCCAGCGGCCCCGAGAAAGTGATGGACATATGTCTTGATCTCCCCGCAAATTTCATTAGGCCAGTGTACCGGTTCGCACTACTTGCCCGCATCCTGATTCTAAGCTGGACGGCTGTTATCGAACGATGTACTCTTCAAAGATGTTCTGCCACAATGCATTCAAAACTGATCGGTGAAGGCAGGGTGAGTCGAGTTCCTGATGCGGGAGGCATCACACAGCTCGGACTTTTGTCCTCGCTTTGCTATGTTCTGTTGTTTTCACTCATCGGTTGGTAGCATGCCAAGTGCACCGTTGCGTACCGTGATCTGATTCGTATCATCATGCTGACTATGACTTGCCTGTTCAGACATTTTTCTCAGCCCTGTGGCCGCGATGCAGCAATCCTTCTTCACCATTTTTCACAGGGACTGCCACGTTTATCAACGGGAGCAAGGGAATTGTCAGACTCTGCTGTGCTCATTCCAGCCGCAGATAGATGAATTGGTTGTCTAACGCCTTAGATTATTTGCCAACGGCGCCGCGTGTGGATTTTGCTCCAGCTGATGGCCCGAAGTCACTCACTCTTTCATGACGCGAATTTCCAGACTTGGTTAAGCGTCCAAAATGAATGTTCTGGGAAAGTACAGCGCATGGCTGGACATTGCGAGAAACAGGATCCCTAGTCGAGTGATGAGATGCTCTTCATTTGGTTTGGTAGGTCGCATGTCAGGTGCCCCAGCAACGACCCTACGGCGCATCGCATATCCGACCCATACATGAATCTCAGTTCTTCTTCCGCACCATCGGATCACCTAGTGGAACACTGCAGTATCGTCCACGAATCTACATGACATGTGGAAGCGGTCTTATTCGGTTCTCGATCCGGGAACATCGCACTGCGCAGATTGCAGTACGTATTTGGTACTATCTGCAACGCGCAAACAACTCCTTACCAGCATTTTGATTTTGCCAGTCCTTGTTCCAAGCGATGTTTACCCGGTGATGGTGCTGAGAAAACCTGCTAATCATCTCCCGCCCTCTGCGGTTCGAATCGCTGAGTTAATTTTCACTAGTTCCCCGTCGTCGGCGGTGTCATCTAAGCGAGCATCGATCATGAAGAAGCTGTTCGTCCAAACATGATGCTAGTTTAAACACATGTGCCTTGTCATCAAGTTTCCTCCGTCTTCCTTGGAAACCAAGCAAAATGAGGGTCGGAGTGATCGTGGCAAAGGTCAGTTAGGGGTCTCGTTTTGAAACTAAACTTTGTCTTCTCATACAGCACGCGCTTCAGATCAAACAGCATCTCGCGGGCGCGTGTCAGGCCATGGTTCGCACGCTGGTAGTGGCGCATCAGCGCGCAGCCGCTCGGTGATCGGATAGAGATGGGCCGGTCGTACTTAATGGTAACATCAAGAATGGCCCGTATCCCAGAAGTGGTGTTCCAACACTCACGGTTCACGATCATTGATGAGTAGGATCGCTGGAGCCATAAGCAATCATCATGAACGACCATAGCTCCAAGGTTGAGGGCTTCATTTCCGCGGCACTTGATGATGGCACGCCGAATCAAGAAAAACGGGCCAATGCTACGGTAACTCAGTTTCAATGGGCTGATTGATCTCGCGTACTGAGCACCTGCTGTTATCCAGTGCGGCGGCTTCCACAATTTCCTCTTCCAGCCTTGAGATTACCGAGCACCAAAGGAGGAGCAGTTAGACATGCAGGGCCCTAGGTATAAAGAGGGCTCGCACCATGAAGGAAGGACAATTCAACAAACAATCACCAACTGCAAACGTGCTGGTGAGCGAGCATGACCACTCATCATCTTTGACGAAGCCCGCTTACCCCCGGCACAGAAGCAAGTTACATTTGCCTTCTAAACCCCTCATCTGAGCAGATAATGCGTATCACAAAGGTGAGCTCTCACTCGCGCTGTCTTGCTCAAGCCTGACCGCTTATCAGGTCCGTGACACCGTCCCCCGCAAGGCAGCGACCAAACAGCCCTACGGGGGAAAGTTAACTGACTCGGTCTCTGGGCCTAAGGTCACCAGCACAACTGGTTCTTGCAGCGGTGGGAATGCGGGCAATGGCGGACAGCACTCCAACTAGGGTACCGCACGGCCCATGACCATCCCAGATCGATTCTTCCACGTGTAACATTAGGATTATTCGTCGGCCTTCCCCGACTCGGTGATGCGTGTAGGATACTCGCGAGAAAATCCAATTTGACTCTTCCAGATTCATCTGCTGCACATGGATGCCAGGGTCTAGAGAACACGCATGACGATAAGAGGCAGAAGATTAATTACTTCGTAAGGTACCCCGTGGGTCTCGGACCGTGGCGAACAGCGTGTTCTCCGCGCACACAGACACGAGGCGAGGAGCTGAGCGAACGACTCGGAACATTGAAAGCGGCGAACTCAGTATGGTAAGAGCAATCAATCAGAACCTAATCGATTGGGGCAAACCACCGAGATCATACCACAAGAAATAACTTAAATAAATTAAAATTGACGGCTGTACATCCTTAATCGATGCAAACACGGGCTGGCCGGTGGACGAGCAGCGCGCGACCCGAAAGACTACTACCAGCTCACGCCCGCGAGCCGCTGAATGATTTGGGGCGCCTCCACACACTCTTTTGGGTCCTCGAATATCCTCAACACGACGTGCGGCGGCATTATTGACCGTGCCTTGTTCACTCGGCTTTGTAAATCCCACCGTTTTTTTTCTTGCTCGGTGATGGACCGCGCCTGGCGTGTCGAATGTGAACTCGAGGAAATAGAAGAACCTGAGGAGGCGACGGAGCTTGACGAATCCTCCGACAGGCGGGACAATGGCTGAAGATCGGGTGAGGGCGAGAACGAATGCGATACGGGAAGGCTCCCCATTTTGGTTGGTCGAGGAATGCGGATAGCACCAGGATGCAAAGGAGAAATGTCCGTATCTGAAGCAGCACGTTTCGGTACTGTACGTGATGGTCCGCTGTTTAGAAGGGGCGTAGTGGCCCTTGACTTGAGCTTCATTGGCGAATTAGTCAGCCCAACGTTTACCATCATCCCCGTTGGATCCTCGAGACCAACGGCGCACACGTCCCGTATGAAAACGCCAGCAATCTGATCTGGCCGCTCAGCAGCCAACGAAGAATACAGCTCTAGGTCCTGTTCTCCCGAGTCTCCGACGAGAATAAATTGAGATTCTGGAAACTGGTCCAAGACCTCGACGACATTCCCCTTTTTCCTTGCTCCGGGTGCCGATAAAATACCGTTGAAAAGCGATCGTCCCGCATAAGAACGCAGACGAATAGAACCACGGGGGAGCCCCGAAATGCTGATAAATTGATTTATGACTGGAAGAAGCTCGAAAGGACAATTCGACTGTCACGAGAGTGAGTAAGCAGGCGAGGATCAGGGAGGTGGACGCACCACATAGTGAAAGCTAACCCCGCACTTCCACATCGCATTATACCACTCCCCCATTTCAGGAATAACCGTATCTTCTAGATCTTTAACAAACACCTGGTTGAAAATCGCGCGTGCACCATCGGTGACTCTCGAGACTTTGACCGTATCGTCGATGTCGGAGATGACGCGTACGATCGAGTGAGTTATTGGCATCTGGATAGTATTCGTAGGTGTCTCGTGAAGCTCTGGTGCACATTCCGAGTTGATGATCCGCGCCTCTACCAACAGTTCATGCTCGGCGTGTGTTTGACCAGATGCAACACACATGCCAACCGGACGTGTGTAGATATTGTTCCAATCTATCTTGAACGTGCCCGAAAAGTGTCCATCCGTGCCAGTTAGCATCTCCTGGGTCAGGAGAGGCGTTAGCGAATGTCGATGGGATTGAGGATCAAGTGATTGTAGGAATATGGAGAGTTGGATTCTTCGTGAGGACAAAGACGACGCCCAGAATAGTTTGAGTCGTGACTTGATATTTTCATGCAAACGTGCCAATTCGGCGGGTATAGGGTCTGCTACCTGGGGAGTGAAGTGGATATCATCCAATTCGTGGTTCCCACTGTTCCGGAAGTGAGCTTCGAGAGTCTCAACGTCATAATCGTCGGAGATTTCACAAGGACGGGGTGGAAGATGTAGCGGTTCGGAGTATTCAAGCTGTAGTTCAGTATCTGACGCGAACTGTGTTGGGTGGACTTTAGGTACGGATGCAAACCCTATCATGACGGTCAACGGGGCACGGCACATCAAGTTTCGGCCGCTGAGAGTTCGCACCTCTAGCAAGTTTAAGGAAGGCCCGTTGTGAGCGAGTGAGGTATTCGGGCATTCGGCGAGACGTCGCGAATCCAGAGATGTGAAGCACAACGTCGAAGATATCTATCAAGTGGATAATTGGCGCAGGAACAGAACAAAGGTTAAACCACTCACCCTCGGGATCGTCTAGCGTGGGTCCGCGCTGGCGTTTAGTTGCCCAACCAGGGACCAAGTGGACTTCGTCGACGGTGGCGACGTCCGTGGAGTGCCCTCTGATTTTTTCACCTGCCCAATGACCCCAACTTTGAATTACAGAGTGTGCCGACATATGCCTCTCTTCTCCCGGCGTAGGTGCCCACCGCAGGCTCGAAGGGAGTGAGCGTCGAACTTCACGATGCGAGATATATTCCTTGAGGCCCGCCCACTTTGAGTGATGTGGGACGCTCATAACGCTGTTTCAGATGGACGGCGGCTAGTCAGGTTGACGTGGACTGGAACGAAATGCGATCATGAGATTGTCACTGCCCGTCTGAAATACCCTATCCGACATGCTCTAATTTGGGTCGGACCTCGCAGAACCGAGCGCGACTCCGACACTGGCTACCATCATACCCCTTCTTCGTGCGGGCGGGCTAAAGGCACCCAAACTCATCTCCACAGTATCTGGAGGACGGAGAAGGTTTTCAGGTCAACGCTTTTACTACCCGCAAATGACGCAGCAATTCCAAGAGCTAGGAAGCAAACCCGCGAGAAAAGGACCAGCTCCCAAACAACGTGGACACCCGAGGGATCCCCCCGAAGTGCGGATCGCAAAGAGCCTTTCTTGGTTACTCCGCCATGGCGCAGAAAAGGCTGGTCTGAATATCCGTCAGGACGGTTATGCAAAGGTTTCCGACGTGGTGAGTCCGCAACTTAGCGCACGTTGTCGTGATCAGTTGAGCTCACCTCGTCAGGCAGCTTTCCAATCCCATGCTCAGAGATATCACGTTCATGCATCTGCAAGATATCGTGAAACGTGACCAGAAATCGCGATTTCATCTTTTATTCGAGCCACAGGTACTAGGATCTGCTGGTACAGACGTCTGGTGGATACGAGCTAATCAGGGTCACTCTATGAAGGTCTGTCATTCCTGCAACACTCTCCGAGCTCTCTGCCCAGTCCCGGTTCTAGAATATCGAACTCGATCTACAACCTGTTCTATCAGCATCTGAGATATCCATGGCGGTCCATGGCACAACACGCAAAGCGTGGCAGCTCATAGGTTAATGCCTTTTATCTGTGTTCTCGTTCATCTACAATTATCCTCCTTTAGCCACCCAAGGCCTATCAAAAATGAAACGGAATCATATTCATCTAGCGCAGAACGTACCGGGTAGTAGCGTTATCAGTGGTGGGTGCTCTTTCTCCTTCGCCTTTCATAGAAAATTATTATATACAAATACAACAGGTATGCGGAGTTCATCTCAGGTACTCATATTCGTGGACGTTCAGAAGGCCCTCGGGGCCGGAATCAAGTTCTACCTTTCTACGAATGGTGTGATTCTCACTGAGGGCGATAGTAATGGACTCTTATCCTCAGAGTTTTTCCTGCGAGTTGAAAATGCAGACCGCACTCCCGTGCCGGGCTGGGAAGGCAATGGACCTATCGTGCCAGCCGCTTCTGTGCGAGTCGTTGCAGATCCCAAAGTCGACGAAGAGGTTGCGGAAGGGGTACAGTCGGCCTCACTGGGAGATTCAATAAGTTGATGAGGATTCACAGCGGGTCTTTGGTCTTTTTTCCTCGGATCCGTTTGCTTGTTACGTAGCGGGTTCGATCGTCCGTGTCTACAGAGCACCGAGCCATCCCGCGGCGATGTCTAGTTTCACGACCAGTGGTATGTAGTTTCCAAGCAACCCTTGATTAGAACTTCAAGGTATTTTTATCAAACCTCGAATATCAAAACATCTGAAGCGTTGCTTTCACATGCCACCGGTAATGTGGATGGCCTCACACTGCATCGCTTACCGTCGCGACGCGTGATGAAATTGTAAAAGTTAGTCACTTCTCGTGGGGTCTGGTATGTGTGGGATCAGGGCATTCCCATCATCTTGTTCTTTGCGCCGCCGTCAGGGATAATTCCCAGTCCCTGGCCCCGGAAGGACCAGAGTGGCCGTCTTCCGAGTCACCAATGTCCGCTTTGGGGGGACTGTTGATGGGCCATGCTGTTATCATTTAGATAAAGCTAGAGAAGTTCAGATCTAACAAGTCTTCGAGCAATAGATGCTACAAACCGGCCCACGCATCTAATTGCGCGATACGAAAGCAAGAGTAGAGCGTGAACGCCCGGAATGAAGGCCCGGTACACACCACACTGGACGGACGGATAGATCGCGTAGTACGAGCAAGTAGGGAGCAGCCTCCGTAAGCGCAGCCTCTGAATGCACCCCGTGACGCAAAATAATGACGCCAGCTTACGAGACCGATACCACTGAGGACTGACTTCCTAAAATCGCACCCTTCCATTTACTGTGTTCCAAGTCGACTAAAGACCGAGCATCATATTATCGTGTGATCCCTTGCTAGACACGGCTTCGCCAGACCAGAGCATAATAGCTGTCGCACACTGGGGCCCTGGCACATCCGACCGCTATCTACTATGCCTTCTGTAGAACAACTACGGTCGCTATTAAAGTTCGATAAGGAACCTGATCGCCGAGCACCGACGGTCATTGGAATACCCGGTGGCAGCGAGCCCTGCAAAAAGACGCCCCGAGACAAGTCGGGAAGGTGGGCCATCTGAGGTACCCTGTTGTGGACTCCGGTTAGAAACAACCCCCGTTAACTTGATCAAACTGTCGTTGCAACGCCTGGTAACGTCCCGAGCTTAGGGCAAACAGCGGCGCAAAGTCCTTACCAGTGCCGGACCACAGGTTCACCCCTTTAAGAAGCAAGTTGCCTCATGTCAGGCTGACAGCAAATTCCTTTTTTTTCTAGAAAGAAAGAGACATTCGGGCACAGTCAGAAAATCTGACAAGCAACACCGTCTCATGGACGTCGATTTCCTCACACCGTCCTGTGGGGCGTCCTCGTTATACACCTTCCAAGGGCATTCACGTAGCCCACGCTGTCTGACTGTCTTGCAATGGTCGCGTGGTTGTAGGTCTGGTGGCTTTGACACTGACGACCTTTACGTCCGGCCTGCCCGCCGGTGCTTTCCTTTGCTTGTCGACAAGTGGCATGTTCTCGAGAACATCCTACAAAATGACGTTCAGTGGACCGGGGTCGTGCAGGACAGAGCACACCTTACGGTGTTCATGTCTGCAGCGTATACGAAGCTGTCAATTTCAGAGGAGATCACTAGGACCTGCGTCAGCGCGTTGAAGAGTCATGGCAAAGTCATCTCACTAGCGGCGGGTGGGTCTTGGTTGGTGATGAGTCGAATGCTTCTTCTCCCCCGGCTTTTATACCCTCTCTCCCTTCACTTGCAACCTACGATCACCGAATTGGACGCAGAACGAAAGCACTTGAACCAAACAAGTCAAACCTGCCATGTCAATGGAATGGAAGCTCTTGGGTTCGGCGGTGCCACTGAACCATTTGACATGACACTCCACGCTCGGCGTCTGTGTTGGTACATCCGGCCGTGCGCGAAGCGGGTTCATGGCCAGTGGCCGAACGTGCGTGCGGAATTAAGAATCAAGCGGATCATTGAATCTAAGTCCTATTATTTAGAAACCCAAATGGGGAGGCTCAGTATTGTGACGGTGGTAAGTAGGTGCACACAGCTCTCCGGGCAGCCTATAACGTCATTATACCACAGGAAGCCAACGGGAGCACGATGATTCAGTGATGGAATGGGTATAAATCGGGCAAAACCGTACTTTGTAACAGACACCGTGCCTGGAAAATAGCGCTTTGTATCGTCATACAAGTCACAGGAGCTGCGGATGGAAGACGTACCGTACTAATGACATGTCACGAGTGCAATTAGAGATTAAGCTTCAATCACGTTGAGCATATTCTCAATACAGCAACAATGCTGATCGAAGAATTCGTCTGACTTGAATCCGACGAGGGGGTGGATAGTTCTGGGAGCCCTCCTAGATGCCCACCGAATCCTACTCAAAACATTTCTCATGGGGTCCTAGCCAACGGCACTGGTAGTATGAATCTGCGGCGAGACTCATATTTATGCCATTAAGCCACTGGACTTCTGGTTTGCAGCACCTCTATCAGCAACAATCGCACATAAGACGACATACTTGGGTGATATATACCGCAGGATCGACATACAAGTCGAGGTCCGCGGCGCCGGCTCACAGCGTCACACATGAGCTTCACACTGACCGGGATGGTAATCTGTAAGGAAAGCCGGGATTGCATATCCGCAGCAGACAACAATACAAGGCAAGTGAGGAGAGAACCGGACATAAGAGGTATGGCAGTCATCTACTCTGACGGAAGGGCACAAGGTGCCGTATCTTCGGATGTCGACACTGCAGAGCCGCGTGTCTCTGCGAGCTTTTG
>JBBPKI010000143.1:0-38969 GCA_038089155.1 Nevesoporus exiguus
AAACTGAAACATAGACAGAGACAGAAAAATGGAGGGGAAACAGATACAGAGAAAGGAGAAGACAGAGAACCTCAGAAGGGGGTTGGATGTGCCTGGAGAGGGCCAGAGGTTGGAGGACACCAGAGGGTGCTGAAAAGACAGAGGATAAAGGTCCTTGGAGAAGGACTGGAGTTCATACTGGAGTTTGGAGTCAATAACAGAGTAGGACAGAAAAGGAATGGAAATGTAGGTATAGAGATGGAGACAGAAATGGAGATGAAGGAAGTCAGAGAGTGATCAAAGATGCCTGAAACAGGCTGGAGAACCGAAGGTATGCCAGGTACCAAATGGTCCTGGAATGGAGAAGACAAAGGTACCTAATGTACTAAAAGGTTGAAAAGCCATAGTAAGCTGGAGTTAACAGAAGAAAAAGGAACAAGTCCAGAATGACAGAGACAGAAAACAGAGGATAGAAATGAAACAAAGTAAAACAGAAAAATTCCGGAGTTACTCCAGAGTTAAGCCAGAGTAAACTAAGGGGAATGGAGTGGCACAGGAATGCACCAAAGGGAATAGAAGCAGAGGGTGTGAACAGAGTGAACAGAGGTAATACAAGAACAAGGGCAGATGGAGGGAGACCAGAACAGGTATAGAGACAAGTGAAAATGGAGAAAAAGCGGAGTTCTCTGGAGTTGAACCGGAGGTGACTGAAGAAGAAGGAAGACGAAGAAATAAGGCTGGAATACACAGAGGATGAAGGAGAACGCCAAGTTGGCAAAAGTCCAGAAGAAAAACAAAGTGAAAACCAAGGGACCTGAATAAGGTCAAAAGCAATGGAATCACAATGTACATAAAACAAAGGTGTCTGGAGTTGAACTGGAGGTATTGGAGGTGAATGCCAATGGGTACACTAGATACTGGAGTACTCAAAGACAGAACTGAAAGGGACTGAAAAGCAACAAGAAGTGATTAGTCCAAAACTGATGAAGGCAGTGGGAATGGAGGAATTGATAAGTGGAAGAACAAAATGAGCATAACTCCGGAGGGTGCTGGAGGACACACAGAGGTGTACCATAAGGGTACCAGATGGTCTAGCAGGCAGAGAGAAAGCCTGTACACCAAGAAGAGAGTCTGGAGGGTATGGATAGGGAACTCCATTAAGGAGCCAAAGGAAAGGTAGCAAAGTGAGGTTGGTGGAGGTGTACCTTGAGGGTACAAGAGGTGAAATTGGAGTTGAAGTGGAGGCTTCGGAGGGGTAACTCTGGAATGGCCAGAGTGAAGGTACTAGAGGGTGTACAGTAAGTGCACTGGAGTTGAAGGACAGAGATGATAGGGTGAGGCGGTGATGGGTGGTGCCTCCCCTTTAAGGTTGAGCCCTTGAGGCCTGAGAAGAGCCCAAGAATGCTGACCACAGAGTAAATAGGCAGAAAAAGAAAAATTAAAAGCAGAGGAGAAGTATCAGAAGGTCAAAAGGCAAAGGAGATGGTGGAAAATAAAAATTTTCGGAGTAATTCCAGAGTTAATCAGAGGTATTTTGGAGGTAACTCTGGAGTAATTGGAGTACAGGGGCAACAGAGATGAAGGAAAAACAGAAACGAAAGGATAAAAGGCAGAAAAGGCAGAAATGAACAGATGGGAAAGAAAGCAGAAAAATCCTGAAGAAGAAAATGGTGGAGTTGGTGGAGGCCAAAGAATCTTGGTCAGTTCAAAGTGCAGGGAGAGAAGTCTGGAACAAAGCCAGTCGGGGGTCCTGTCATATCCATGACATCCCATCCGTCTCTGCCTCCTCTGGCCTCATCTCCAGCCATCTCTGGCCACCTCCGCCACCCTCAGTCCACCTCCGCTTCCTCCATGCTTGGAGCTCCGCTCCTCCACTCTGGACCAAGGCTGTGCTTGCACAGGGACTCGGCTATCCTTGGACCTGGATATCTCTTGTACATTCTCGTTTGTACTTCCCATCCCTTCTTTCATCCCTTCTCTATCCCTTATGGGACCCTTGATTCTGTTTCACCTTCTTCCCTGATCTTTGATGTCCCTGTTGACCTCTTAGTATATAACCTCTGTACTTCCATTGTGTAACCTTAGCACAAATATCAAATCTAATTCCACTCTCCTACTCTCGTTGTGATCCCCTTCTCCTCCTGTTGGACCTCTGCTCCTCCAAAATATGAGGACATGGACCTGTTCAAGGGCATGACACATGAGTCCTGTGCCAACATCCTTTCTATGCAACTCTGCTCCAACACCTCTGCTCTGGACTTCAGTCCACCTCTGAGATGAACTTTGTTGACCACCTCTCAGCACCTCTGCAACTCCGATTGGACTTGAGTCTGGAGAGTCTGGACATTTAACAGTATATTTGTGCTGTCTCTTGAGCAGGTCTCCACTCTTTTTGCCTCCAACCTCATGCCATCATGATCACTTGTCATGACCTCAGCATGCTCTTTGGATCCTTGTCGGATCCAACTATGCACCTCCTTTAGTCTTGATGACACTCCTCCAACTTCTTGCTGTCCTCTCGATGGCCCCCCCTTTTTACTCTGTTCCTCTGATCTCTGAACTCCGAACTCTGACCTGACTTTGCCCCTCCGGTGGGTCACCTCCAATCCCCCTTCCTTCATTGCCAACTTCTCCTCCTATGCCCTCTGGTGAGACCACCCTCAGCTTTCAAGCCACCTCTTTGGGTTCCATTTTGTTGGTTTTTAGGATATAGCTGTTACAATTTCTCATCTTATCTTATCTTATCAAGTCACATGCTCACTTGCACATGACTGTGGGATATCTCACATGATCAAGTCTAGATCATTCCCTTTCACTTCAAGTCACACTCGCTTCCTTAATCTCCGCTTATTCTAGACTCTTATCTAACATACTTGTTTCATTACCAAGTAGTCTAGACCTATGACATCACTAATGATGTAGTACTTAGTCAGCTATCTCTGACCTACCCTCAACACCTCTGTATGTATATAAACTGAATTCAATCGTCGACCAGACTTCAGTCAAGTCCTGGTTGATATCTCTCATCCTCTTGATCTCTAGCAAGTACTAGTGTGTGACCAAAGCCTTAACTGGATAGGTCGCCAACATTAGGACTTGACTGCATACTCTTCCCTCACACACTCTTCTCATCACCTCACTGTTGTTTGCGACAACCCTGGACCCTAGGGGCAAAGGGACTTACTCTACTACTTCACACATTCACCTGTGCACTTTCACGCCCATTTCCTTTTATGTATACCCCAGCCATAAGCTGGTGAAGGTCAACCGAGCTTTAGGCCGGTTGTCAAGGGGTGCTCTCAAGAGAGCTTAATTGGTTTAAAAACTGCCTCTGCATGTTTTATTTCAAAGGAGCTTTGGCTCGTGTCCACGTGAGGCACATTTCTTATAATCCTACATCTATACAAGTAGTTTGTGACAAAAGAGCGGTCTTGTGCCTGTCACAACTACTTTATGATAAATTTTGAAGACTCTAGTTGGGAAGGTTTTTGACCCGATAGAGTAGAAGCTGGTGTTGACCAAGGTCCATGCTTCTTTAAGAATTTTGGATGTTCCCCTCCTGTGCCTCATAGTCCAAGGAAATCGAGGTTCACCTCTCCTCTGAGGAAACAGTCCTCAACAACAATTACATCTTGGGAGAAGAAGGAGACACCTTCAAATATGACCCAAATGACGGATGGCTAGACGAATTTGGCTATTTTCACTGGTTTGAAGACAAAACTCCACCTCTGGTACAAAGGGTCACTGAAACTCCAAGCTCTCAAAGAGAAGAAAATTTCCAAACCCCCGATCTTCCCTCCTATGAAGATGAAGACAGGTGGATCATTTATAGAGCACACTCTCAAGGATACTGCACCCCCACCCCAGTTCCACTTGTCAATATCTTTGAAGATGTTGACTTTCTTCCCTACCTTCTAGATCAAATTGGAGAAAACGAACCTTTTGATCCAGAACTCCTCCGCATCCATGAAATCCCTAAGGACCAGGCATTAGCCTTTCGAGCCAGAGTCCTCCAAGTTCAACTTTATGAAGACCAGAGGCTTTGTATTTTAGGGGCGATCGACATCCTTGAAGAAGTTTGCCAAGGATTACTAGAACTTCGAAACCAACACACCCCTTTCCTCACTCCTACCCCTGAACTGGAAGTAGCACCAGTTCCACAAGAAGAATGCAACGTCCTGCCATCAGTACAGGGACCCCAAGCCCCTCATAGATTATGAGACAAACAAATCATCCAGCAACCCCTTAGGAGACCAGCCATCCTCCCTAGTCCGGAACTCCCTATCTCCTCCTGTACAAGATCAAGAACACAACAGGTCCACAGAAATGATCTGCATGCTTTTGGATCAGCTTCTAGCTCTACAAGAAGAGCTTGCTGAGCTTAAAAAGAATAAAGGAAAGGGCAGAGCAGATAACATAGAAGTAAAAGTTTCAAAGAAGGTGGAGATGGTACTGAATCCAGGTAGATTCAATGGTAATAGAAATAACTTTGAAACTTGGCAAATGAACATGGCTCTTTATATAAAATAGAACCCAGAATCCTTCATCACCAACGATCAAGTAACCATCACCACTCTTACATGAATTGGACCAAAATCCGGAGAAACCGACAAATACGGAGCAGCTCAATGGGCGAGACAACAATTGCACCATTACATGAAAACAGACAATTGGCCAACTCAAGAAACCCTGGGGAAGGTCCTCATCACACATTTCAAATTGGTGAACAAAGATGACGAAGCCAGAAACAAGTTGGAATGGTGTAAACAAATGACCAGAGAGTCAGCTCAATCATTCACCACAAGATGGTTAGGATACTATTACAACACAGGGGGAAACCCTGCCATGAATGACCCACAAGGAGTAAGACTATTCGAAAAGGCCCTATCAGAAGAGCTGGCCCAAAAGATCTACAAAAATGGAGAAAGAAAGTCTTGCATCCAAGATTACATCGAAAAAGCGAAAGAAATAGGAGCGAGACTAGACTCCTTTAAACTCAGAAAAACTGAGAAGGTCTCACAAAGGCCAACTCAAAACAATGTACATCAAGAAGGACAAGCCCGAACCTACAGAGGGAGAGGACAACCCATGGACATAGGAGCAGCCATAAGATCATGAAACAATAAGTGTTACAACTGTTCCAACGAAGGACATGTAGCCCGAGACTGTCTTAACCCCAAGAAGGAGTGCCCCAAATGTAAATTCCTAGGAGGTGGGCATAAGGTGAACTGTCAAAGAAGGGCTCAAAGCTCAAACAGAAGACCACAAGTACAAGCTATGAGCGAAGAAAAGAAGGAGGAGAAGAAGGAAGAAGACCCAAAAGAAGCGAAGGCCATAAAAGGAATGGACTTCAAACAAATGAAAGCCTACTTCTTCGACCTCCACAACACAGAGATGAAGAAACAGGGAAAAGGATATGACAACTGAGTAATCTGGGAACTCAGAAGCCAAAAGAAAATTCTCTAAATACAAAAAATAGCTTTTCCTCTCTTTCTGATACTGTACAATACAGACAAGATGATGATGATTCAGATATTTCCTCCATATGTTACTCTTCTGATTCAGAATCCTATCCTATTTATAGAGTACACTACCCTACCGAGACTGGGTCTCCAAACAAGGAGCTTGCTGCACAAGAATGCAGGCTTAATTCAGTCAAAATGAAAGAAAAAAATATTTATGAGGATAGTTCCCCAGAACGAATCCTCCTATGAAATACCAAGGTGCAATATGAGATCCTTATGGATATCTCAATTGCACACCCCACTACCAAAAACAAGAAGCATCAATGCAAGGCCCTTTTGGATAGTAGCACAAATGGAATCTTTATAGATAAACGATGGGCCGAACAAGTCAAACTTCCACTCCAAAAGATAGAAAGGGAGATCCCAGTCTTTAATGTCGATGGAACTAAGAATTCTGCTGGAAGCATTACCCACCAAGCAGAAATAATCCTTGATTATCAAGGACATCATGAACGCCTTATTGCAGAAGTTACAAACTTAGGCAAAAACAATATGATCCTAGGCTACACATGGTTGGCTAAACATAACCCAACCATCAACTGGACCAAAGGAGAAGTGAAGATGGCAAGATGCCCAAGATCTTGCTATATGCTCTCAGATAGAGGAGCAGTTTTGGCTAAGAAAGAAGAAGAAGAACTCAAGCACGCCTCGACCATGCATAAGTTCATAAAAAATCTTGAAAAGCCAAAACCTAAGGAACCCACTCTTGAAGAAATGGTTCCAAAAGAATACCATCACTTCTTGGAGGTCTTCAGTAAGAAGGAGTCAGAATGACTACCCTTACAAAAACCTTGGGATCACGAGATAAAGCTGAAGCCTGGCTTTCAACCCAAAAAGGCAAAAATATTCCCAATGAGTAAGGACAAAATCGAAGAGCTTAAGTCCTTCACAGATGAACAAATCAAGAAAGGATACATCCGTCCATCACACTCTCCACAAACCTCACCAGTCTTCTTCATACCCAAAAAAGATGGAAAGAAGAGACTAGTACAAGATTACCGTTACCTCAATGAGTGGATGGTTAAAAACAATTACCCCTTACCACTTATAAGTCAACTAGTGGACAAGCTCCAAGGGGCAAAGCTCTTTACAAAACTAGACCTTCGATGGGGCTATAACAATATCAGAATTAAGGAAGGAGACAAATGGAAGGCTGCCCTCGTCTCACATACAGGGGCTTATGAACCTCTGGTCATGTTCTTTGGTCAATGCAACACCCCAGCAACTTTCCAACAAATGATGAATGAGATTTTCTCAGACGTGGAAGGCGTTGTAATCATCTACATCGATGATATCATGATCTTTACAAAGATGGACAATGAGGAAGAACATGACAAAGTGGTTCAAGAGGTCCTCAAATGCTTGAAGAAACATGACCTATTCCTAAAGCCAGAAAAATGCTTTTTTAAGCAAAAAGAGGTCGAATTCCTCAGAATGATAGTTAATACCGAAGGAGTTAAAATGGAAAAAGGAAAGGTGGAAGCTATTCTCGAATAGCCAATACCTAAAAACATCAAAGGAGTCCAAAGTTTCCTCGGACTCACCAATTACTATCAAAGATTCATCCAAGACTTTTCCAAAGTCTCACATCCCCTGAATGATCTCACTAAGAAAGACCAACCTTGGCAGTGGGGACCCCAAGAACAAGGAGCATTCGACATGCTCAAACAAGCCTTTATGACAGCCCCCATACTCACATATCCAGACAATAACAGCGAGTTCCATCTCGAGACCAACACATCAGATTTTGCCACAGGCATGGTCCTTTCCATCAAACAAGACAACAAGTGGCACCCTGTCGCATTTTCCTCTGCCTCAATAACTCCCGAGCAGAGAAACTATCGATAGCAGATAAGGAAATGCTAGCCATAATTCTTGCACTGGAACAATGGCAGCATTACCTTGAGGGGGCAGGAGAATTTGAAGTTTGGATGGACCATGCCAACCTCTGATACTTCATGACAAAACAAGATCTTAATTGTTGACAAGCGAGATGGTCACAATGGCTTTCTCAATTCAATTACATCTTAGTCAACAAACCTGAATCCCAAATGGGAAAGGCAGATGCTCTCTTTCGACAAGAGGATCACACTGTCAGCATTGACGAAGACAACAAAGGCATACAAATGATCCCTGAAAATAGAGTAAGGGTACAAACATGACAAGGCTACTCGATTGAAGGAGAGGAAAGAAAACTCCTTGAAAGGATCATAGAAGCACAAGAGCAATGGAAAGGCAAAGATAAAGAAAAGCCCAACTTGCTATCAAAAGACGGAATTCTTTATCTTGGTGAAAGGATATTCGTTCCCCCAAAAGATACATTGCATCAAGACATTATTACCCTATACCACAACTCTCCAATCGCTGGACATGGCAGTGCTGAAAAGACCTGGCAAATAATCGAGAGATACTTCCAATGGAACGGCCTTCAAGCCCAAGTTAAGGAGTATTGCTCATGATGCGATCAATGTGCTCGCATGAAGCCAGAAAATAAAGCACCCAAGGGAGAGTTAATTCCAAATCCAATCCCAGAAGGTCCATGGAAAGATATATCCACGGACTTTATCACTGACCTACCCCTTTCAAACACCTACAACTCTGTACTAGTCATAGTAGACCAATTCTCAAAAGAGGTGGAATTCATCCCCACCAACAAAACAATTACAGCTTTGGGTACAGCCAAACTATACAGAGACCATGTATGGAAGCACCATGGTTTACCTAGGTCCATCATCTCCGATCAAGGACCACAATTTGCTTCACAAGTAATGAAGGATCTTGGCAAAATGCTCAAGATTGACCTAAATATGTCTACTGCATTCCATCCTCAAACTGATGGACAGACAGAAAGAGTCAGTAGAGACCTTCAGCAGTATCTCAGGCTGTTTACCACTGAGAACAAGACAAATGGGCAGAATAGTTACCCCTGGCTCAATTTTCATACAACAATCACCAGCATTCAGCCACTAAAAAGATGCCATTCGAGGTCACAAAAACCTATGAACCAAGGATGGGGATTGAACCCCTTATCACAAAGAACGAGTCATCCTCGGCTTTTGCACAGGATTTCTCTGATACACTTGAGCAAGCTAAAGCCTCACTTGAAAAAGCTCAACAATCAATAAAGAAACAAGTGGATAAACACTGCTCCAAGGTTCCAGACTTGACAGTCAGAGATAAAGTATGGCTGTCAACTGAGAACATCAAACTCAACCAGGCTTCAAAGAAGCTCACAGAGCGATGGATCGGCCCCTACAAAATCCTCTCATTTGCAGGACCCAATGCTGTCACACTAAAACTCCCTTCCACCTTGCGAATTCACCCCACTGTTAACATTTCAAGAGTTAAATCTTACAAGGAACATCTTGAAAATCAACCTGTAGTTGCTCCGGGACCCGTTGTGGGCACACAAGAGGGACTTCCAGAGTTTGAAGTCAACTACATAGTCAACTCTCGACTTAAAGGGTGATCACTAGAATTCCTAGTATACTGGAAAGGCTATGACAAGGAAGACCAAACATGGGAACCTCAGAGCCATCTCTCAAATGCCAAAGAGGCAATACAAGACTTTTATTTATCAAACCCTTTAGCACCTCGGAAGTTGAGGATGCTACAAACAGACTTTGACAACCTTTTCTCTTCATATTCCAACATCACAGAACCCTCCCAGGTTCCCTTTAATCGCCTGAAATGCAATTCATAGGAGGGGGGTAATGTTATGATTTCTCATCTTATCTTATCTTATCAAGTCACATGATCACTTGCACGTGACCGTGGAATATCTCACATGATCAAGTCTAGATCATTCCCTTTCACTTCAAGTCACACTTGCTTCCTTAATCTCCGCTCATTCTAGACTCTTATCTACCATGCTTGTTTCATTATCTAGTCTAGACCTATGACATCACTAATGATGTAGTACTTAGTCAGCTATCTCTGACCTACCCTAAACACCTCTGTACATATATAAACTGAATCCAATCATTGACCGGACTTCAGTCAAGTCCTGGTTGATATCCCTCATCCTCTTGATCTCTAGCAAGTACTAGTATGTGACTGAAGCCTTAACTGGATAGGTCGCCAACAATAGCTTGCTTGCCACAAGACTCCATTGAGTGACTGGAACAAGCAGCACTTTGTCCAACCCCTGCAAGTGGAATGCCAAACCCCCCACACCTCCATTCCAGAAGCACACTCCAGAATTGCCATGGCCCTTGGACTCTTCACCCTCCTCATTGCCACTCCATTCATGAGTGCATGCAAGATGGATGGCCTAGTCCACTTCATCAGCCACCTCCAGTAAGAAAAGTCACCCTCATAACATCCAACTTCCCTCCACCCTTGACTCCGCTTACCTCCAACCTTTCAGACCTCAAGTCTGGAGGTCACTCCGTTTTCTCTGTTGCCAACTCTGGCAAGTTTGGATGCCATGGCATTGGACCCTCTTCAGGTCCTTTTCTTCCTCTCTCCATTCTATTTCATCTCTGCTTTATGTCCCTCTGATATTTCTTCTTTTGTTTCCTCTTAACTTCTTCTCTCTGACCCTCCCTACCTACGGACCAAAAGTCCAAAGGTAACTTCGTTCACTGTCTGCCAACTCCAGCTTATCCAGTCAGTCTGGACATCTGGGTAAGGAATCCCCTTCAGTTCCTTCCCTTTCCTCCATCTGTTTCTGCCCCTTCTTATTTGTTTCCTTTCCTTTGCTCCTTCTGTGATTTTGGACACCAAGTCCAATAGCAACTCTGTTTTCTTGTCCGTGAACTCCGGCCATGTCCAGTCAGTCCGGACATCAGGGTAAAGGTTCCCCTTCAGGCCTTTCCCTTTTCTTTTCCCTTTTCCTATGTTCCATCCTTTCGTTCTGACACTGGGTCACAATGGTACACTTCTCTTCAAGAAGTGCCATTACCGGTTGATGAACACCCTCCATTTCTTCCTTACCTGACAACCATAAATTTAAAGGTAATTCTGCACAAACTCCAGTTGCTTTGGCAACTCTGGAGCCTTGTCTTCTCTTCCTTTTCCCCTCTTCATTCTGTTGCTTTTGCCTCCTCATTTTCTTTCTCCATTTTTTCCTCTGACCTCTGCACCTGAGGACCACATGTCCAAAGGTCATTTTTCCCCTCACCTGCAGCGCTGCATTGCTTAATGGCCACCACTCCTGTCGCTCAGCCTTGCACTCCACTCCCTCCAAACCTAAATACATCAAGTCTGAAGGTAACCCCACTTCAACTCCGAAAACTCCAGAGTTTCCATTTCTTGTCCTTTCCTACTTCTTGCCTTTTGGTGCTGTCAACTCCAACAGCATCTGGTCTATTCCAGACCACTCTGTTTCTGTTCATTTTTTCTGTTTCTGTTTTCCAGACCTGGGACCGTGTTGCCCTTGTCTGTACTCTCTTTTTAAGAACATTTCCTGACACAATCCTTCATTCTTCCCCTTCATCTTCTTTGTACCTCAAAACATCAGGTCTAAAGGTAACTCCATTCAAAGTCCAGTTTGCTCCAGCAACTCCGGACCTCTTTTCTTCTTCTCCTTGTTTTTCTTTGTGTTTTGTTCTCCAGACCTGGGACTTGTATTGCCCTTGTCCAAGCTCCATTCTGGAGCACCCCTAGATGCATCCACTCTGTTCTCTATCCGATACTTATGATCTCATGACTTCCCCTTGGGGTCCATTCTGGACCATCTGAACTTCCCTCTGGGTCCACTCCAGACCACTCCATTTTCACTCTGCTTTGTCTTCTTGTGTCTATTCTCCTTGTTGTTGCTGACCCTCCTGTGCTGTCCACTTCAGCAGCATCTGGTCCATTCTGGGCCACTTCTTTTTCCTTTCTGTTCTTCTCCTTTCCCTCCATTGGCCCTTTGGGCCTTCACCATTGTCACCTCCGATTAACTCTGACGAACTCCAGTCCACTCCAGACCATTTGTTTCCTTTTCTCTTTCTTTGGGCAATCCACCTCTGTGGCCTTCATGCCAATCTCTTTGGGTTCTCTGACGTTTGTTTAGTATAGGACATCATGCACTCACCCACTAAATGATCTGTTGATCATTGGGTTTAAGAAGCTGCAACTTCATCTAACATACAGTGACCTCCAAAACCGTTGCAATGTCTAACCTAAATGTGGTGTGCGAAGCACACCACCAACACTGATCAAAATATCACTTAGCCTTAGTGACAGAAAAGGATGTACATGCCATTAGCTACATATCACTCTCTGGATCATGTGATGTAGTCCAGTGGCTGTGGAGATATCTCCATTTCAAGTCAACAATGCCATTGCAACAGTTTTGCATCTTTTGAAATAAAGAGGGTATTTTGAATATATTAATACTTGGTATAGCCCCCTTTGGCCTTAAGCACTGCCTGAATCCTTCTAGGCATACTTTCAATCAACTTTTGACACTCCTCAACTGGTATCTTCTCCCACTCCACTTCAACTCTCTCCCACAACTCATGAATTCCCTTAGGAGGAAGTTCATGCTCTGCAAGCCTCCTTTTGAGGTAACCCCATTGATGTTCAAGGGGGTTTAGGTTAGGAGACTGTGCAGGCCACACCATAGTCCTAAACCCTTGCTCCTCTAACCACTCCTTGACCTTTCTACAGGTGTGCTTAGGATTATTGTCCTGCTGAAAGATAATGTCAGAAGGATTGAGACCATGAAACTCAAAGGTATCCATGAGTTTATCCTTCAAAACTTGAAGGTAAAGGTCTCCATCCATCCTACCATCAATCCTAGTAGCATGGCCAACTTCCTGCCAAGTCATACAACTCCACATCATCAAGGAACCCCCTTCAAACTTAAGGGTTCTATCCACTAGCCTATTACTGAGCCCCTCACCTGCCTTTTTCCATGCCCACTTGCATCCATCTAACCCAAGGCAATTGATTTTGGTCTCATCAGACCACACTACCTTCTTCCAGTCCTCAATGGTCTAGTCTTTGTAAGCATAGGCAAAATCCAAACAAGCTTTACAATGTTTGGCAGAGAGAAAGGGGTGTTTGGACTTGACTACAGTCTTTATACCAATCTTTTTCAAGTGTTGGTGGACTGTACTGAAGGAGAGGGGTTGGTTGACAATATTGGTGAGGGCCTTGGTCACCTGGACATCATTTTCTGCCTTCTGAGTAGAGATAAGATGAACTGCATGGCAAATATTGGCAGGGGAAACCTTAGATATATAGGTTACCTCCTATGGACTTCTGAAGTTCAGAATGCTCCTTGGAGCAAAGCCTGGATATGGTGGAGACATGGACATTAGTGATAGTAGAAATAGAGTGGACAGATTGACCTGCATTAAGCATAGAAAGAATAGTGTTCTTTTTAACAGAAGTAAGAGATCTCATGATGGTGGTGGTTGGAAATCAAGAGGTGTGTGAACTTTTTTCAGCTCAGATATACTATATTTATATGTATCTTTGTTTGGAAAGTCAAACAAGACCAAATATTATTCAATTTCATTGAGATATTCATTTATCTTTAAAAGGCTGCAAAACTGTTGCAATGGTATCATTGACTTGAAATGGATATATCTCCACAGCCACTGGGCCATATAACATAATTCAGAGAGTGATTTGTAGCTAATGGCATGTACTTCCTTTTCTATCACTAAGGCTAAGTGATATTTTGATCAGTGTTGGTGGTGTGCTTTGCACACCACATTCAGGTTAGGCATTGCAACAGTTTTGGAGGTCACTGTATATACATATCTAGTTGGTGTTGCAAGAGCAGTCTTGTGCCCAACATCACTAAATTACATATGAACTTCAAAGGCTTTAGTCTGGTGGCTATTGACCAGATAGAGTGGTTGCTGGAGTTGACAAGGCCCTCATAACTTTATACATTTTTGGATGTTTCCCAACAATCTCCACAAGTCCAAAGAGATCAAGGTTCACCTCCCCTCTGAGGAAACTATAAGAGAACTCACTTACAAGTACAACTGAGAGTACTCCGTCAATCCAAATGATGGGTATATACAGAATAATGGAAGATATTGCTGGTTTAATGGACAACTAGCACAAAGAGCAAAATCTCTCTCACTTCTAGGACAGAGAAGGTCCCCTACACCACCAGAAGAAAAGTACCAAGAATACTCTTTTAACCCAGACAAAGAATATGTAGACAACAACAGATGGTTCCCCCACTATCCAGGAGAAGTTCCTGCATCTGCACAAACCCTGACACCACCTCCAATCCAAAGGAGGATAGTGTTATGAAAATCCCCTTTTCTTCCCTTTTTCTTCACTTCTTCCTTACCTTTTTGCCACCTTTGCCGCTTCTTTGCCAACCTCTTAGCTAACACCTTATCTTTGCACTCCACTTCAACCTCATCTAAGACAATGCCTTGCCCCTATGTACCTTTCCTGTGCTCATCTTCACCTTATCACCATTTGCCCCTTTAGTCCTCTTATCTTCCTTCATTACCTCTAAATGTTGATGCCATCTCTGTGCTTACCTATGCATAGCCTCTATCAGCCTGCCCTCAGGTGGTCTGTGCACATACCCCAGTAGTATAAGTAGGGACCATTCCTATAGAATACCCTAAGCTTAGTCTGCCCAATCGGTAGTGCCATTCTTGTTGGCAACCTAGACCTATTAAGGCTTCGGTCACACTACTAGACTTGCTATAGAGCTCAAGAGGAAGATCTGGGGGAATCAACCAGGACTTGACTGAAGTCCGGTTGTTGATGACATTGGGTTTATATACATACAGGAGTGTTTAGGGCAAGTCTGGGAATACTGACTAATGTACTACATCATTAATGATGTCATGGTCTAGAATATTGGTGATTAAGAAAGCATGCTTGATAAGAGTCTAGAACAAATGTGAATGAAGTGAAAGTGTTTGACCTAGACTTGGTCAGGTGACATGTCCCACGGTCACATGATAGTGGTCATGTGACTTGATAAGATAAGATAAGGCAAAATCGTACAATTCTAGGCCCATCCTAGTGAAGAGTGCCAGCCTCTCCTAGTGTTCCCCCTTGCCTTGCACCTCTTATCGTCCTCGTTGTCTTCTGGTTTGGTCCTAGTTCGGTGCTGCCTTAGGCACCCGTAACAAAAGACTAAGCTTACCATCCAAGGCTAGTATTATCTAGTACACCATATCCCCGCTGTCACCCCTCGTCTGCTTGGCTGTCACCCCCACTGAAGAGCGTCATACTATCCCACCTGTCATCCGCCAACCTCGCCACTATCACCTTGATGCTGCCCCTACCCTCATTACTGCCTATTGCTGGTCAAGTCAAGAACCTCTGACCACTGTCCCCTTGCTGTTGCCGTCTGCTGAGACTATATGTGCACCCTCCTAGTCACTACCTATCCTTGTCCTCCACTGCTTCCTTGGACTGTTGTCAATCCCTAGGCTGTTCCATCTTTGTAGGCAAGTCCTCTCACTGCTGGTCATCTCGCCCCTGCCATTCACTATCATCACCACCACTGCCTTTGCCACATCATCCCCACTATCATCCAACATTAAATGCTTGCCATCTGGCTTGTCGCCCCTCTTCACCTGCTGCTGGATATCTAGTCCCAGGTTTGCCATTGCTAGCTACTGACCAAGTTGAGTACCTCTGGTCTACACCCTTGTCATTGAACGCTCACTGTTGGGAAAGTCCCAGGCCTGTCGCTGTACCTCCCCTCTGTCCATCATCGCTGCTAACTTTGACTGTCAATCCTTGGAGCATCAACTTCTTGCTATCTGGTCTTAATTCCACCACCCTGCATTGGTTTGTTGCCATCCACATTGCACTACTATGCATCTGCCTTGCTATTGCCACCACTGTACCACCGCCTCCACCACCCTGCGCTGCTCATGTCATCGTATTTATAGCTTGCCTCATCCTTGCCACCCACATCCACCATTGCCGCCACTATGCCCTCCTCCTATGAATTTGAGATCACCACTGCCATGCTTGACGACTTCCTTGGAGACTCGTCATCCACCAACCACTGGATCAAGGCCATGAGGGCCTACTTCATGATCAACACCAACCTCTACTCTGACAACACTTGCACCATCGTTTGCCTCAACAAGATCAAGGGAGATGCCTCCTTATTTGCTGAGCACTAGTATAATAAGCTCTTTAACGACTCCATCAATGCCACAGAGAAAACCTTCACCACCTTCCTCACTGACTTCACTGCCACCTTTGTTCCTGCTCAGTTGGAACAAGTCGCTGCTGCCACCCTCACCTCCATTCATTAGAAGCATACCTGACTGCCAGATAACACTTGGTCTGATGGCTTCCAGGAATATCTCCTAGCCTTCATCACTGCTGCTTACACAAGTGGCATTCAAGACCAGTATTTCCTCATCACTACCTTTGTCACTGGACTCTCCACCGCCCTCTGCAAAATGTTTTGGTATGATGATGTTCTATCTACTACTCTTGCCACTGCCATCACCAAGATAAAGACTGTCTATGCCAACAAGAAATGCCTCAGAACTAATCTCACTGAGTTGCCACAATTGCCAGCACAATTTGCTGACCCACTTGCCCCCACTGCATCCACTTTGCCTCTTGCCTCTCCACAATACGCCCCTGTGCCACTTCCTCCTTGTGTGCCCTCGCCTCAATCCCCAGTGTACCCAATAGATATAGATGCACTCATTGCACTATCCCCTGCCACTCAGTCTTGCTGCCTTTGCCGCCATCTGTGCTTTATATGCCAGAAGCCTGACTGTTGGTCCTCTCATCACCACCGCCTGCCATCACCCTCTTACTCTGACACCCCCACTATCTCTCATTATGACAATACTAACACCACCCACCACACCACCTCAGTTGAGGATACTCGTCAAAGATCCCCTACCTCTCCTCCAACTACCCACCACAGTACTCACCAATTTGCCTCAAAGCATACCCCGCCATGCCTGCCATCCACTGCCACATCAATTATCTCTACCACCTCAATAGAAGCCACCTTACTTGGCACCATAGAAATTCCTGATTTTACTCCTGAGTCCCCTTCTCTTGATGATCTTGCCTTTTAAACAATATCTCCTTGCTCTCTTATGTCTAGTCATCTTTCGTCGCCTTGTTTTTTGCCTTGTTTGTTCATTGTGGTCTTCGAACCTTGGACAGGGGGTAATGTTATGAAAATCCCCTTTTCTTCCCTTTTTCTTCACTTTTTCCTTACCTTTTTTGCCACCTTTGCCACTTCTTTGCCAACCTCTTAGCTAACACCTTATCTTTGCACTCCACTTCAACCTCATCTAAGACAATGCCTTGCTCCTATGTACCTTTCCCACGCTCATCTTCACCTTATCATCATCTGCCCCTTTAGTCCTCTTATCTTCCCTCATTACCTCCAAACATTGATGCCATCTCTGTGCCTACCTACACATAGCCTCTATCAGCCTGCCCTCAGGTGGTCTGTGCACATACCCCAGTAGTATAAGTAGGGACCATTCCTGTAGAATACCCTAAGCTTAGTCTGCCCAATCGGTAGTGCCATTCTAGGCCCATCCTAGTGAAGAGTGCCAGCCTCTCCTAGTGTTCCCCCTTGCCTTGCACCTCTCGTCATCCTCATTGTCTTCTGGTTTGGTCGTAGTTCAGTGCTGCCTTAGGCACCTGTAACAGATAGTACAAAGAAATCTTTTTGATTTATAGCACCTACATCCCTACCCTCTAGGTCAGATAAGACAAGGCCTAGATTTCAACCCTGATATGCTCTTTGCCCACCACATCACCCTTGAACAAGTGGCATGATTTCAAAGAGAAAGTATTAGCAGTTCAATTATACAAACCAGCAGACAACAAAGAAGCTCTTAGACTTCTTCAAGATCTTGAACTTGGATTAGTCGCCTTAGAAAGGCTAAACAATCCTACTCCCACCCCAAGTCCTGAGCCAGAACTGGCTCAACAAGTAAAACACCATGTCACAGAACCCTTACAGGGAGCCACTCCATTTTGTTGACTCAGAAACTGACAACTCCTTTGAGCACCAGCTTGACAACCAACCCTCATCCCCTGGCCTGATGAGCCCATCTCCTCCCAGACCAGGAGTCAGGGCCACCTTCAAGCAGGTTCAAGAAATGATGGATCAAATCACTGCACTGCAAGAACAACTTGCCATTCTCCAAAGACACACTAGAAGGGAGGCAGAAAATGTAGAAGTGAAGGTATCCAAAAAGGTAGAGATGGTACTGGACCCAGGAAAATACAATGAAACTAAGGACACATTTGATACTCAGCAAATAAATATTGCCTTCTACATAAAAAGCAATTCAGAATCTTTTATAACAAACAAACAAAAGGTTATCACAATACTCAGAAGGATAGGACCCAAATCAGGAGAAAAAGATAAGAATGGAGCTGGTCAATGGGCTCAACAGCAGCTTTGACATTTCATGGTCACAGATCAGTGGCCAACATAAGAAACAATTGGGAAAGTTCTTATTTCCTGCTTCAAATTGGTGAATGAGAAAGATGAAGCCTGCAATAAGTTAGAATGGTGTCGACAGATACCAGAAGAAGGAGCCCAAGCATTTACCACTAGGTGGTTAGGTTATTACTATGACACAGGAGGAGATCCCTCTAAACCAGATCCACATGGAGTGAGGATCCTTGAAAAGGCCTTCAGAGAAGAGTTGGCTAGACAACTATATGTTTCTGGAGAACAAAAAACTTGTACACAAGATTACATCAAGAAAATAAAAGGAATAGGCTCTTGCCTAGAATCTTTCAAATTATGAAAGACAGAGAAGGTCCAACAGGGGTCTTCACAAGGAAACACCCATTGGGAGGGACAAGCCCACACTTACAAAGGATGAGAACAGCCAATGGAGATAGGAGCTGTTGGCAGAAATTCAAAGTGTTACAATTGCACTGGTGATGGACATATTGCCAGAAATTGTCCAAAACCAACGAAAGAGTACATAGAGTGCAAATTCCTTGGTGGTGGACATAAAGTAAATTGTAGAAAAAGGAGTACAGGAGCCTCATAACCACTGCAGGTGTGCACCGTGAATGAGGAAACAAAGGAGGCCACTCCAGGACCTCAAAGAGGAGAGGCCACCATCAAAGGAATGGACTTTGATGTGATGAAAGCTTATTTCTTTGATCTCCATGATATGGAGATAAAGAAACAGGGAAAAGGATATGGCAACTGAGAAATCTGGGATCTCAGAAGCCAAAAGAAAATACTTTAAATACAAGAAATAGCTTCTCTTCTCTTTCCCCTTATGAATAATACAGACAAGATTTGGAAGATGATCCAGACTCCTCTTTATGTTACTCAGAATTCTCTTTGCCTATCTATAGAGTACATCTACCACCTACCAAGACCAGGTCTCCAAGCAAAGAGCTTGCTGCATAGGAATGCAGGCTTAATTTGGTCAAAGAAAAACAAAAAAATATTTATCCAGACTCTGACTTCCTAGATTGGATTCTCTTAAGGAACACCAAGGGGCAAAATGAAATCCTCATGGATATTTCAATAGCACATCCCACTACTACACACAAAAAGCACAAGTGCAAGGCCTTGGTAGATAGTGGTGCAAATTGGATCCTTATAGATCAAGAATGGGCCAAAGAAGTTAAGCTCCCCCTAGAAAAGCTGGAAAGGGAGATACCTGTTTTCAATGTCAATGGAACGAACTCTGCTGGAAGTGTAATGCACAAGGTAGAGATCATCCTAGACTACCAAGTACACTACAAATGCCTAGTTGCTGAAGTCACCAACTTAGGCAAAAATAATATGATCCTTGGGTACACATGGTTGGCCAAACACAACCCCACTATTGACTGGATCAAAGGGGAAGTAAAGATGGCAAGGTTTCCCCAATCCTGCTATATGTTATCAGATCAAGGGACACATTTGGCAAAAGAGGAAGAAGAAGAACTTAAACACACCTTGACTGTGTATAGGTTTATCAAGAATCTTGAGAAGCCAAAAAGTAAGAAACCAATATTAGAAGAAATGGTTCCAAAGGAATACCATCACTTCCTAGAAGTTTTCAGTAAAAAAGAGTCAGAATGACTCCCTTTAAAAAAACCATGGGATCATGAAATAAAGCTTAAGCCTGGCTTCCATCCAAAAAAGGCAAAAATATTCCCCATGAGTAAGGACAAGATGAAAGAACTTAAAAGTTTTGTTGATGATCACACCAAGAAAGGTTATATTCAACCATTGCAATCCCCTCAAACCTTACCAGTCTTCTTCATACCAAAGAAAGATGGAAAGGAGAGACTTGTACAAGATTACTGTTACCTCAATGAGTGGACAGTCAAAAACAACTACCCCCTATCTTTCATAAGTCAACTGGTAGAAAAACTCCAAGGAGCCAAGCTTTTCACAAAGCTAGATCTATGATGAGGGTATAATAACATAAGAATCAAAAAAGGAGATAAATGCAAGGCAGCATTCATTTCCCACTCTGGAGCATATGAACCCCTAGTAATGTTCTTCAGACAATGCAATGCCCCAGCCACCTTTCAGCAAATGATGAATGAAATATTTGCTGATATGGAGGGAGTTGTTATTGTGTACATTGATGACATAATGATCTTTACAAAAACAGACAACAAAGCAGAACATGACAAAATCATCAAAGAAGTTCTCAAAAGGCTTAAGGAACACAACTTTTTCCTCAAACCTGAGAAATGCATTTTTAAGCAAAAAAAGTCAATTCCTCAGAATGGTAGTAAACACCAAGGGAATAAAAATGGAAAAGGGCAAGGTAGAAGCTATCCTTGAATGGCCAATATCCAAGAACATCAAAGGAGTCTGTAGTTTCCTTGGACTTGCCAACTACTATAGAAGATTCATTCAAGACTTCTTGAAAGTCTCCTGTCCCCTGAATGACCTTACCAAGAAAGACCAACCTTGGCAATGGGGACCCAATGAACAGGGTGCTTTTTACTCCCTAAAGGAAAGCTTCACCACAGCTCCAATCCTCACTTATCCTGATAATAACAGTGAGTTCCACCTGGAAACCAACACATCCAACTTTGCAACTGGCACAGTCCTTTTTATCAAACAAGATGACAAGTGGCACCCTGTTGCCTTTTCCTCTGCTTCTATGACCCCTGAGCAGAGGAATTACCTAATCATGGACAAGGAAATGCTCACTATTATTATGGCCCTAGAACAATGGAGGCATTACCTTGAGGGGGCAAAAGAATTTGAAATATGGATGGACCATGCCAACCTAAAGTATTTCATGACCAAACAAGATCTGAATTGATGACAAGCTAGATGGTCACAATGGCTGTCAAGATTCAACTATATCCTCATTAACAAGCCTGGATCCCAAATAGGAAGGGCTGATGCTCTCTCTCAACAAGAGAATCATGCTGTTGGTATTTACAGGGACAACAAACGCATGCAAATAATCCCTGAAAATAGAGTAAGGGCACAATCTAAACAAGGCTTCATGATTGAAGGAGAAGAAAGAAAACTCCTAGAAAGGATTGTAGAAGCACAAGACGAATGGAAGAGCTCTGACAAGCCCAACCTACTTAACAAAGATGGAATTCTATATCTTGGTGATAGAATCTTCATTCCACCAAAGGAAAACTTGCATCAAGAAATCATCACCCTCTACCATGATTCTCCAATAGCCAGACATGGCAGTGCTGAGAAAACCTGGCAAATCATTGAATGATACTTCCAATGGAATGGCCTTTGAGCCCAAGTGAAGGAGTACTGTTCTAGGTGTGACAGATGTGCCAGAATGAAGCCAGAAAACAAGGCACCAAAGGGAGAATTAATTTCTAATCCAATTCCAGAAGGTCCATGGAAAAACATATCCATGGACTTTATCACCAATCTTCCCACTTCCAATACCTATGATGCTGTTCTCGTCATAGTAGACTGATTCTCAAAAGAGGTGGAATTTATCCCCACCAACAAGACAATCTCAAGTTTAGGAACAGCTAAGCTTTATAGAGACCATGTATGGAAGCACCATGGTCTTCCCAGGTCCATAATCTCAGACAGAGGACCCCAATTTGCTTCACAAGTAATGAAGAATCTTGGCAAAATGCTAAGAATAGACCTTAATATGTCAACAGCATTCCATCCTCAAACTGATGGACAGACAGAAAGGGTCAATAGAGATCTTCAGCAATGTCTTTGGCTCTTTACCATCAAACAGCAAGACAAATTGGCAGAATGTTCACTCTACAGTAAACATTTCAAGAGTTAAACCCTATAAGGAATGCCTTGAAAATCAACCCATAGTAGCCCCAGGACCTGTCGCAGGCACACAAGAAGCAATCCCCAAGTTCAAAGTTGAGTATATCATCAATTCTCAACTTACAGGACATTCTCTGGAATTCCTGGTACAAAGACCACATGTGGGAACCTCAGAGCCACCTTTCAAATGCCAAAGAGGCAATAACAGACTTTTATGCTTTGAACCTGGCAGCACCCTGGAAACTTTGAATCCTCCAAACAGACTTTAATTCTCTTTTTACTTCTTATACAAACATCACAGAACCCTCCCAGGTTCCCTTTAATCACCTGGAATGTGATTTATAAAAGGGGGATAATGTTACAATTTCAGTCCTTATCTTATCTTATCAAATCACATGACCACTATCACATGACTATGGGACATGTCACCTGACCAAGTCTAGGTCATTACCCTTTACTTTAGTCACACTTGTTCTAGACCCCTTATCTACATGCTTTCTTAATTACTGTTAGTCTAGACCCTTATCTCCTTTCCCACTCCACAATGACATAGTTACTCCTGCACCTGCCCTAAAGTACATTGTAGTATATAATCTGAATCCAAATGACAACTGGACTTCAGTCAAGTCCTGGTTGATTCCCCTATCATTCTCTTGATCTCAATAGCAAGTCTCTAGTGGTGACCAAAGCTTTAAGTGGTATAGGTTGCCAACAGATTCAGCTTACATGACACCTGTATCTCTGACAGAGGCCCACAGTTTGCCTCAACCTTTGCCTGTGAACTTGCCTGGCTCCTGAGGTATGACCTAATGCTGTCTTCCATATACTATCTATAGACTGATGGGGATACTGAGCAGGTCAATCAGGAACTGGAGACATACCTCTGCATCTTCTGCCAAGGAAGACCTAAAGATTGGGCTACACTCCTTCCTACTGCAGAATTTTCTTGTAACTCTGCTATACACTCATCCACCAAACAAACCCCATTCTATCTAATGATGGACTACCAACCTCACACATATCCCCAATTAGGAAAAACTTTCCTTCCTGCTCTAAAAACCCACCTCTCCCTGATCTCCAAGGGATGTGATGAGGCACTCACCAAACATCAAAAGATTCAACAGTTCATGAAGGAACACATTACCTCCAAGTTCCTACCTTGGAAGGTCAGAGATAAAGTATGGCTGGAAGCCACTAATCTCCACCTTTCCTACCCAGCTCAGAAACTTACCCCAAAAAGAGAAGACCCCTTTGAAATTGTTCAAACCCTCTCCCCCATAGCTTACCAACTCAAAATTCCCCCCACCTGGAAGATACATAATATCTTCCATGCCTCCCTCCTCTCTTCTTACAGAACAACCTCTGAACATGGTCCTAATTTCCTCTGCCCTCCCCCCAATTGTTACAGAGCATGTCCCTCTGAACTGCTAATGACAAAGGTTCTTTGTGAGGAGGCACTCACAAAGAGGCACAATGTCTCACAAGGAATAAAGCAAAAGGGAACTGTAGAGGTGACAGTTCAAGCAGGAGCAAGTCCAGAATCAAGGTGTGGATTGTTGTCATATCCCATGCCATTCCATCCATCTCCGACCTCTTTGGCCCCAACTCCTGTCAACTCCGGCCAACTCTGGCCAACTCTGTCTCCCTCAGTCCATCTCCACTCCTCCACACTCAGAGCTCCATTCCTCTGCTCAGACCAATGCTGTGCTCAGACTGGCACTTGGTTATATCCAGACCCAGATCCCTTGTATTACAATTACTCATCCTTTGTTGTATATTTCTAATACTCCACTTGAAACACAGCTCCTATGCTGCCCTCTGGCATACTTACCTTCTGACTCTTAGTATATAATCCCTGTACACTCCATTGTGTAGCTTTAGCACAAATATCAAATTAGTCCACCCTCCTCATTCTTGTCACAATCTCCCATCTCCTGTTGGACCTCTGATCAGACTTGAGTCTGGAGAATCTGGATTTAACAGTATATTTGTGCTCCCTCTTGAGTAGGTCTCCATTCCCTCTTGTCTCCAACCTCATGACCTCAGGACACACTATCATAATCTTAGCATGGCCCTGGATTCATATTGAAGCCAATCATGCTCTATCCTCTGTCATTACTCTGAACTCCAACTTCTTTTGCTGTCCTCTGGATGGGCCCTTCTTCCACCTTTGCATCACCTTCAAACTCTGACAGAACTCTGCCCCCTTGGCAAGTCTTTTCCCTTCACTCCCTATGTTGCAGACTTGTTCTCCAATGCCCTCTGGTGAAACCACCTCCGACTTTCAAGTCACCTCCTTGGGTTCCCTCTCTTGTTGGTTGTAGGACACAGCTACTCACCTATGATACTCCATTGGGTGATTGGAAGATGAGCAGCACTTTGTCTAACCCCTGCAAATGGAATGCCAAACCCCCTGTGCCTCTGGAACCTCCACTTTCATCTCTGTCAATTCCACTTCAGAGCACACTCATCACCATGGCCCCCAGACTTCCTCATCTTCCACTCCCTGTTAATGCTGCTGAGCTAGGCATGCACACACATGAGTGATGGCCAAGTCCAGTCTGTCTGCCCTCAGTCTTTCACTGAGGGAAGGCAGGATACCTCAGAAAGGAAAGTCAGCCTCTGGAACATCCAACCATCTCCCATCCTCAATATCCAACTCCACTACCTCTGCCATCTTCAGATCACAAGTCCAAAGACACCTTTGTTTACTCCACTGCCAGCTTCAGCATTTCTAGCCAGCATGGCATTGGACCCCTTTTGGGTCCCCCTCTGTTCTTCTCTGCAGGTCACTCTGTTTCCTTTTCAGCACAACAATGGCCCATCGCTGTTACAACCCATAACCCAGATGGATCATAGGATCATAAAGTCAGAGGGACAAAGTCCATGACTACCCTTAAGGGGTCACTAGAGATGTCTTAAAGAGTGTGGAGCAAAGGCTTAAGAGAAGGCTTTAGCAGGCCTTAGACTCAATCAAGAGGTTTATGGGGAAACCAACAAGAGACTTCACTTGAAGTCCTTGGGGCATGTCTATTGGACTACTTATAGTGTCTAACCAAGTACTTAGGGCAGGCCTTGGTGCATAGGCCACCTTAGGGCCGGTATTGTACCTAGCTATGACATCATCTGTACCTGTGACATCACTAGTCTAGCCTCTATGGACTTGGCTTCTAGAGTATTGTAATACTACATAAATAAACCTACTAAGTGTCATGAGAGCATACATATAGCAGTTAGCTAACTCGCTTAGCAAGGATGCAAGCATGTTGGATTGCCAACAATCCCTCTGGTTGCTCCAGCCTTGCACTCCACTCCTCTGAACCTAAGGACCAAAAGTCTGAAGGTACCTCTATCCAACTCCAGTTTTCTCTGAAAACTCCAGATCCTTCACTCCAATTTCTCTCCCATTCTGAACTCCAGACCTGGAACTTGCGTTGCCCTTGTCTGTGCTCCACTACAGGGCACCCCAGGCATATCCTTTCTTTCTCTGCTCACTTATGATGACCTCATGACTCCCCCTCTGGGTCAAATCCAGACCATCTGATCTTCCCTCTGGTCCACTTTTGGACAACTCTGTTTCACTCTGCCCTCTCCCTGTATTCTTCTTGTGTTCCTTCCCTCTGTTGCCACCCACTCCAGTGGTCCCTTGGGTCCATTTTGGACCACTCTGTCACCTCTGCTTTTCTCTTCTTCACTTCCCTCTGACCATTCATCTGTTTTTCATTGTTGACAGTTTCTGTCAACTCTGATAAACTCTGGCCTACTCCAGAGTACTCTGATTATGCCTTAGTTTCTGTTGTCTATCTCTTTATACTCCTTTTATTCCACCCCTCATGGTTTGGTCCACTTCAGACTGTTCCATCCTGTTGTTTTCGCCCTCTGCCCATGTTCCTCTTCTGTTTAACCTTTGTTTTCTGTCCTTGACAGTTCCCTGTCTCTGATGGACTCCAGTCAACTCCAGACTGTTCTCTTTTCCCTCTTCTCCCTTGGGGCATTCCACCTCTGTGACCTTTGGGTCAACCTCTCTGGATTCATTAATGTTTGTTTTGTTTAGGACACTGCATGCTCACCTAATAATCGGTCTGTTGATTGAGTAGGTATAAGAAGCTGCAACCTTGTCTAACACCCTCACAGATTGAATGCCAAAACCTCTGCACTCCAGGACTCTGTCTGGAATCAATCCCAGGAGTTGCATCTGGATTTGCCCAAGGCCTCAGGCCTTTGTGTGGTTACTGTCTGCAGACCTCTGACTGGCTCTGACTGGATTTCTCCCTGTGTTAAGGACTAATCAATCATTGTTCCATTTAGCTTTTTTTTCTTTGACCTAAATCTTGGACCTTCATGGTTTTGTCCTGCAGACCTCTGACTGGCCTTGTCTGGATATTTCTCCTACACCCAGGACCAACCAAGATTGTCCTTTTTGCATCCTGCCAACTCTGATATTAAGTTCTTTTTTAGGACTACTCTACTTTTGATCTTTTTGGACATTCTCTATTTTGATTTGTTTATTTCTACTTCTTGTTCTCCTTTTATTCTTCCCATTGTGCATTTTCTTGCACTCTGTTACCTCTGAATACCTCCACTTACCTCTGTTACTCCACTGTTACTTTGCTACAACTCCGATAATTTTTTGTTTTCCCTTCATTTCTCTTCTTTACCTCCTAGATACTCTGTGGTCATTGTTCTCAGGTCTGACTTGGGCCTTCAAGGGCTTGGCCTTAAAGGGGAGGCACTGCCCCACCTCCACCTATCCCTATCCCCTCCAACCTCCAAACTCTCCTGTACCTCTAGGGTACTTCAATTTCCCCTTCCATGTCTTCCCTCCAACATCTCCGGTATGCTAGTTGTACATCTCTGCATTCCTCTAAACCCTCCATACATTCATGGTATCTCTATTTCTAACTGTCCAAACACCACCACAACTCTCTGATGACTCTGGCAACTCTGGAGTTACCCCTCTGAAAACCTCTGCTTCAACTCTGTTCTCATCTTCAGTGCCCTCAAGGTACATCCCAACCCAACCATCCCTCATCCTCTGGCTCCTTGTTTGGACTCCTCTATCTGTCCCCTCCAGAGTCTTTCCTATGACCTACAGAATTCTCCTCCATCTTCCAGACCATCCAGTACCTGTGTGGTACACCCCCATGTGCCCTCCAGCACTCTCTACCCCTTTGTGGTCATCTCCAATACCTCTGGTCAAAATCCAGAATACTCCATTTCTACATGACAATTCTATTACTCTTGACCCCATTCAGGTCCCTCTCTTCCCCTTCTGCCTTCTTCTGTGACATTTTGCCAACTCAGGCATTTTCTTCCACTTTTGTCCTCCTCTGTCTCTCTGAATGTTAGTGGTACCCCTCCACATTTAACTCCAAAAATTCCAGACATACTCTGGAGTATTCTCTTCATTTTGTGTTCTGACTTCTCTGGTACTTCACTGTACACCTCTGCTTTCTCCCTTTGTATTTCCCTTAGATTCCTTCTTCTTGCCATTTCTTTTCAGTTTTCACATTCTCTGGTACCTTGGTGTACACCTCTGCTTCTTCGGCCCCTCTGGGCCACTTCGACCCCTTCTGGGACCCTCTGATGTCTTTAGCTCTGGCTTAACTCCAGTTTTCTCTAGTTTTTTCCAGTTTTCTCCAGATTCTGCATCTCTCCTTTGTTTTCCCCTATAGTGTCTAGAACCCTCTGATACCTAGTGTATACTCCCTTTCCTCTGGCCCACTCTGGGCACATCTGATCTCCTTTGGGACCCTCTGTCTTCTCCCCCACTCTCTGGCCCTCTCTGGGCATCTCTGACCCCCATTCTGGGGCCCTCCATTTTCTGTTTTCCATCTCTGTTTTGATCTTCTCCATCATTCATCTCTCTGTTTTTGTTTTCAGCTTCTCCATCTCTGTTTTTACCCTCTGGTGTTCCCACTCTGTCCTCTGAATCTCCTCCGCTACCACCCTATGTGCACTCTGCCATCTCTGGCATTCATTCCCTCTGTTTGCATGCCCTCCAAGCTCTCCATATCTGCCCCTTACCTCTCTCACGCTAAGGCTAGAAGCCTTCTGTGGAGCAGCTTACTCTATGTGGTGGTCAAATTCTGAGTCTTCTAGCATGGTCCTGATGAAATCTTCATTACCTTCAACTTTGCATGGTACTCTGCCTCAGACTTGGGCCCAGTAAGCAACTCCATTATCCCCTCCATCAGTGCACCCTCTCCACAGAAGCTTGACTGCTTCCTTGGACTGGCTCTGTGCTCTATCCATGCTTACTGAGGCCTTGAGGGCTTGGCCTTAAAGGGGAGGCACTGTCATATCCCATGCCATTCCATCCATCTCTGACTCCTTTGGCCCCAACTTCTGTCAACTCCAGCCAACTCTGGCCAACTCCATCTCCCTCAGTTCATCTCCACTCCTCCATGCTTGGAGCTCCATTCCTCTGCTCAGACCAATGCTGTGCTCAGACCAGCACTTGATTATATTTGGATCCAGATCCCTTGTATTACAATTACTCATCCTTTGTTGTATATTCCTAATACTCCACTTGGAACACAGCTCCTATGCTGCCCTCTGGCATACTTACCTTCTGACTCTTAGTATATAATCCCTGTACACTCCGTTGTGTAGCTTTAGCACAGATATCAAATTAGTCCACCCTCCTCACTCTTGTCGTGATCCCCATCTCCTCCTCCTGTTGGAACTCTGATCCTCCGAAATATGAGGACATGGACCTGTTCAAGGGTGCAACACATAAGTCCTGCACCAACATCCTCCTAACATCCTCTGCTCCAACTCCTCAGCTCCAGACTTCAGTCCAACTCTGAGACTAACCAGTCTACTACCCCTCAGTACCCCTGGACCTCCGATCAGACTTGAGTCCAGAGAGTCTGGACTTAACAATTGTGCAGGTCTAGCTTGAGTTACAAGCGAAGCAGATCTACTACTTATATAGTCCAAAGGTATGCACACAGACCAAGATGAAGGGTATGCATAGAAAGAGGAAGAAACACAAAGAACTACTGCAGATGAGTAAGAGGATCACAACAGCATATGTGAGAATGCTGTTAGGAGAGGAAGTCCAAATGAAGATGACTTAAGTAAGAATAGAGATGGTAAAGGAGTAGTTGAACTCGTCAAGTGCGAAAGTAACAGGAAAGCATAAGTATCTGCCATGCAAGTGCAGATACATGAAGGAAATACATTTGGAAATGAGAAGAAGGCCAGGATGTAATGAAAGAATTGTAACAGTACCCCCTTCATAGCTACACAGCACTACTGCATTCCTAAGCACTGTCATATCCATGACATCCAATCCATCTCTGCCTCCTCCTCTGGCCTCATCTCCAGCCATCTCTGGCCACCTTTGCTGCCCTCAGTCCACCTCTGCTTTCTCCATGCTTGGAGCTCTGCTCCTCTGCTCCAGACCAAGGCTGTGCTCACACAGGGACTTAGCTATACTTTGGACCTGGACATCTTTCATATAATTTGTTTGTACATCCCTTTGCTTCCCTTATCCCTTGTTGGTCTCTTATGGACCCTTGATATTATCTCACCTATTCCCTAATATTCTTGATGTCCCTATTCACCTTGTAGTATAAAACCTCTGTACCTCTGTCATGTATCACTTAGCATGAATATTGACTAAACTCACCTCTCCTGATTCTTGTTGCGATCCCCTCCTCCTGTCAGAACTCTGCTCCTCCGAAATAAGAGGAGACAGACCTGTTCAAGGGTGTGACACATAAGTCCTGCACTGATGTTCTTTCTATGTACCTCTGCTCTGACACCTCCACTCCAGACTTCAGTCCAACTCCAAGATGAACTTTGTTGACCACCCCTCAGCACCTCTGGAACTCTGATTAGACTTGAGTCTGGAGAGTTCAGATGTTTAATAACCACCAGAGGAATCCACATGATTGAATATCAACTGCTTGTCAGAAAAGTCCTCAGTAGTAAAAGGGCAGTTTGAGAAGAGGTGTCCAGTAGCTCCACAAAGGGAACAGCAAAGGGTTGGGCAAGCTTTGGCCATGTGTCCCCAGCAATTGCATGTAGAGCAATGGGACATGAGGCAATGGGAGACAGGATGTCTGGGAATGTAGAGGGAACAGTTGGAACACCAATACTGTGGACAGCTCCATTGCAGATGTCTATATCTTCCACAGGTGTAGCATTAGTGACCAGAGAGGTCCATGGCAGCAAGATGGGCTGGGATATCTGGGGAGACAGGGAGGACTCTCATCAGGGAAGAGAGAATGGTAGCACTAGTGGGGAGGTCATGGACACAGAAATTGGAGGTTAAGGTGAGGCCAGGTGGAGGTGCAATGAATGGGATGAAAAGACAAACTGGCAGTGGATTCTCTGGGGATGTAGGGCAAGTAACAGGTGGGGACTCCAGAGAGGCGTGCAAGACATTGATGTCTAAAGAGTCATCCAGATCGGTCTCATTAAGGAAAAATAGAATCACTTGTGGGAAATCTCCTAGTGCACCAGGAGGGAAGGCAGAGATTACTCTGGTGTCTACATAGTCATCCACATCTGTCTCATTAAGGGAAAATGTCATATCTGTGCCCAACTACCCATCTCCACCTCCTCTGGCCCCTTCTCCGACCTTCTCTGGTCACCTCCATCCCCCTCCAGTCCCCCTCTGTCACCACCATGCACAGAGCCCCTTGGAGCTCTGCTCCTCCAATCAGACCTGTGGCTATGCTTGCTCAGAACTGCCTGGACATTATCCCCATTTGTCTTTCTCTTTGTTCTTTCATTTCTTCTCTATCCCTTAGTATTACCCTTGACAATCTGGGACCCTTAGGTCACTTCTTATCTCCTAGAATATTTTCATGTGTTCTCCACCTTTGTCAGATACTATTTTCATCTTATTTAGTATCTCCTTTGCTTACTCCACCCTATATAACTCCTATGTATGTACCTCCTGTGCTATTCCTCAGTATGAATATCAACAAAAGTCACTCTCCTCTCATTTTACAATCACCCTATCTCCTCCCTGTCAGACTCCTGTGCCTCCGAAATACAAGGACACAGACCTGCTTAGAGGCATGACACATAAGTCCTGTGCCAATGTCCTCCTGAGTACCTCTGCTCCAACTTCTTCATTTAGACCTCTGGTCCAACTCCTACACTAACTCCTCCATTAATCCCTAGACCTCTGCAACTCCAGTCAGACTTGAGTCCGAAGAGACTGGACTTTAACAGAAAATAGGATCACTTGTGGGAAATCTCCTAGGGCACCAGAGGGGAAGGCAGAGATTACTCTTCCAAATTGGTGATGATCCATGAGATCTAGGGCACAAAGGCAGAGTTGGTCAAGCATGGCAGTTTGAGCAGCAGTGAAGGTGGGGTTAGAAGAGAGAGTTCTGTCATATCCCATGCCATTCTATCTATCTCCAACCCCTTTGGCCCCAACTCCTGTCAACTCCAGCCAACTCCAGCCAACTCCGACTCCCTCAGTCCATCTCCATTCCTCCACACTCGGAGCTCCATTCCTCTGCTCAGACCAACCTGTGCTTGGACTTGTATTCAGTTATACCCAGACCTGGAACTCCTTTGTAGTATTACTCATCATTCTTGTACATTTGTAATGCTTGTCTTGGAACACAGCTCCTATGCTGCGCTCTGGCATACTTCACTTCCAACTATTAGTATATAATCTCTGTACACTCTGTTGTGTAGCTTTGGCATGAATATCAAATTAGTCCCACCCTCCTGATTCTTGTCATGATCCCCATCTCCTCCTCCTGTCGGAACTCCAATCCTCCAAAATATGAGGACATGGACCTGTTCAAGGGTGCAACACATAAGTCATGTGCCAATGTCCTCCTGAGTAACTCTGCTCTGACTCCTCCACTCTGGACTTCAGTTCAACTCCAAGACTAATCAGTCTACTACCCCTCAGTACCCCTGGACCTCTGATCAGACTTGAGTCTGGAGAGTCCGGACTTAACAAGTTCTAGGGGAATGACTAAATGATTGAAGGAAACAGATCTGATAAAAGAATAAAATTGCTTCCATGAGGGGAAGCCAATGTCTAAAAAGAGGAATACTTTCAGCAATAGCTAGAAGCTGTGGATGTTCTAGGATGTGGGTGTAAATGGCAAGCCTCTGAAAGTGAGGGAGAGACAAAGGATAAAGTTGCCCAAGGGTCCAGTCTGGAATCTCTCTTTGATGAGGGTTGGGCAGAGAGATGGAGACCTGTGGAGTTTGGACTGCAGCAGATGAGGGTCTAGCAACTTCAGGGGAGCTGGAGTGGTGGGGTGGTAAAAAGGTGGAGAGCAAGGTTGGTGATGTGATTGAAGACATATTTTAAGTGTGGTGTGGCAAAGATGATGGAGATAGTGGAATAAGAATGATGATGAGTATGGCAATGATGGCAGCGAGGCAGATGGCAGAGAAGACTGCAGCAGTAATGAGGATCTGATGAGGTGTGAGCATTGTCACTCAGGAGGAAAGAGAACTTTTATATTGTCTAAGGAGGGCAGGAGCATGTTGAAGGTTTTGCTCTGGCTTCCAAGTTTTCTCAGATGAGGGGTATCCTTTCCACTTGATCAGGTACTGTCAGCATTAGTGGAACCCCAATGAGAAAGTATAGCCTCAATTTCATATTCCTTTTCTCCATCAATAAGATCCAGTGGTGCAGGGATGAAGTTTGGACCATGTTCCAGAGTAGTCTGATAGGAGGATAAGAGGGAGGTATGGAAGACATCATGAATGCACCAGGTATGTGGTAGCTTCAACTGATATGCCACAGGGGAAAGTACCTTAGTGATCTCAAAGGGTTTTTCTCTCTTGGGGGCAAGTTTTTGTGATGGGTACCTGAGTTTAAGGTTGGTGGCTTCAAGCCAAATCTTATCTCCTACTTTCCAGGGTGTAAACTTGGTGGAAAGTCTTTCTTTCATAAGGTGTTGGGCAGTGGTGTGAGCAGCCAGTGCTTCTTTTTGTGCTTCAGCAAGAGTAGACAGGCAGTCTTCTATGAATGGAACAAAGGATTTTCCAAAAGGAGGATAAGCTCTAGGTTCATAGCCCATCATGAGGAAATATGTTGATTGGTCGGTGGAGGAATGTGCTGCAGAGTTGTGAGATAATTCCACAGTAGGAAGTAAGGTACTCCAGGTACCAGGGTGTCCTTGACAAAAGATCCATAGATATACTTCAAGCTCCTGATTAGCTCACTCAGTCTGACCATCTGTCTGTGGGTGGTAGGAAAATAACAGTTTGATGTTGTACTGAAGGAGTTTGGCTAGCTCCTTGGTGAAGGAGGAAGCAAACTAAGGACTTCTGTCAGAAATATAGGAGTCATGAAGACCCAATCTGGGGAAGATATGTTGGAAAAAGAGTAAAGCAACTTCAGCAGTGGAGATGGTTTTAGTGCAAGGGAGGAGGATTACCCCCTTTGTAAGGCCATGGCTGACCACAACCGGGATGGAATCAAAACCATCAGAGAGAGGGAGATCTGTGATAAGATCTACAGAGATCTGTTGGAAAGGGTGAGTTGCAGAGGAAGAAAGGGGGGAGAGAGGAGGCATGGTGGGTGGATGTTGGATTTGGAGAATTGGCAGATGGCACAGCTGGTGATAAAGTGGAAGAGAAAGCAATGCATACCAGGCCACCAGTAGTCTCTCAAAAGACAAGCATAAGTGTGGAACAGACCCTCATGGCCACTGGAAGGTGAAGAGTGAAGAGAGAAGATGGGTTCATGGTGAGCATCAGGGGGAATGAAGAGACAACCTTTGTAATAGAGGTGAGGGGCACCATAGTGCCAATTGGTGAGGGAAGAGCAAGAGAACAGAGGGAGAGACTTTTCCATGGCATGCAGTGCCTTGAGAACAAGTGGATCGGAGGGAGAGGACTGGGCAATCTTGGAAGTAAGAGTGAGATCCAATGCAGAGATTATTTTTGGGTTGAAGATGATGGGATGAATATTGTTAGAGGATGTGTTTACATCATGACAGTGAGAGAGGGCATCAGTTGGAGTCATCACAGTTCCTGGGAGGACTGTCCAGAGGAGGTAATACTCTTGAAGGAAGAGGCTCCATTGAGCCTGATGACATGATAGCTTTTGGGGTGCTTTCATGAAGGATAGGTTTTTATGGTCAGTGAAGATGGTGACTCGGTGTGCAGTGCCAAAGAGGTACTGTTGCCATTCTTCCAAGGCATTGATAACAGCTAAGAGTTCCCTGTCATAGATATTATAATTGCACTCAGTGTCATTAAGAGTACAAGAGTAGTAGGCACAAGGGTGGGAATCTTCATTGGTATCCTTCTACATGAGGATAGCTTCGATAGCTATAAGAGAGGCATCTATCATGAGGAAGAAGGGTTTAGCAGTATCAGGAAGGATGAGGATGGGGGCAGAGGAGAAGATGTCTTTGAGGCGATGAAATGCAGTCTGCTGGGGTTCTTGCCAAATCCATGGCTGGGCAGCCTTGGTTAGAAGGTTAAGAGGGGCAGTGATGTCAGCGAAATTAGGGATAAATTTCTGATAGAAATTACAAAACCCTAGAAAAGAGCACACTACTTTGATGCTAGAGGGGACTTGGCAATGGCAGAGAGTTTGACAGGGTCCATGTGTACTTGTCTATTCCCTACAATGATTTCCAGATATTCAATGTCTGGGGTGTAACATGAAGGTGCACTTCCTGTGCAATGAGCCTTTCCTAGGTGAAGCTTTCTCACTTATCTCCTGAGGGGAGGTACTCACAGAGAGGTGCAATGTCCCTTGAAGTTGTAAGACTCTTGGAGGCAAGATGAACCAAGCAAGAAGAAGCAGGTAGTGTGCAGTGGATTGCATAGAACTAGCTAAAGAATATTGTACAAAGGGAAGGGTTTATATACTGACTACTGCAGTGCATGGACCATGCTAACTAAGCTAGATCTGTGCAAAGGAAGATGATGGTAACATGGTAACGCATTGTCTGAAATAGAGGTAGCGATGTACAGTAGGAGGCTCTGTCTACAGTAGCAGGTCAAGGGAATTATAATGAGGGAACTAATTGGATGTTATCTGAATAAAGGAAAAGGAGATATAAAACATATACTTTGTGTGTGAATGGACCCTTCCTAAGGCAAAGAAGAAATAAAAGTAGGAGGTGTCCAGAGAGAAACAAAACCATAACATTACCCCCTTTGTAGAATTGAAGCCCTGCTTTAATACCTTTAGTCATGATCAGGGTCATCTGGGTCTCCTTCATTGACCTTGTAGTCATCAGCATCAAGCTAGAGGTTGATATCACATACATGTCTGTCACATCCCATCTCTCCACAAGTTGAGCACTGGATGAGGGGATAGTAGGCAGTCCTTGTGAAAGTGGCTGGTGGAGCAGCACTGAAAGCAATGGGTGATGGCAAGGTTCTCTGGGGAAATAATTGGATGAGGTGGGAAGGAGGGAGTACTTGTTCTGGGACAGAAGGATGCTCCAGGGCTGGTGGGATAGCTGAGGCTTTTGGTGTAGGGATAGGTATGGGAGGAGGGAACTCATAGTGAGGAGGAGTTGGACTTGGGGCCAAGGAGTGAGAAGGAGGGGTCTCAAGTTGTTCTGCAGGGATCAAGGAGCAGTAAGGACTAGGTCCGCTTCTTTGTACCTGGAGACCTGTGTGGCAGTCATGGAAGAGTAAATAGACCAGAAGACAGGCCAGATTTCTTCCAGAGTTAATGACATGATTGCTCCATCCAAGTCTGTGGCAAGGGGGGCATCCAAGAGGTAGACTCACATCCTAGAAAGTCCCAAGCAGAAGCCCTGGACATAGCACTCCATGGTCTCAAGGGTAACATGGAAGTGGGCAAGATGGACAGTGGTGGTATTCAAAGTAGAGGAAAGGGCAATAAGAGAATTTAAAAGGGGAGAAGAGTGGAAGAGGAGGAGGGCAGATGGGATGAGGACAATGAAGGTGGTGAGGAGATAATTAGTGATGAGAAAGCAGAGGAACATCTAATCAGACATCAACCATCAGAGACAGTCTGGTGGAGTTTCTTATACTCATCAAGTATTTCCTGTGCATGGGAGAGGTTGCTCTCAGATTCCCAAATATTTTCAGATGATGGATATCCAGCCCATTTGATCAAGTATTGTCTTCTGGTTTCTGTTCCTCAATGAGTGAGGATAGCCTCAACTTCATATTGTTCTTCTTCATCAAGAAGATGTGGGGGAGAGCAGAGGAAATTTGGGCCATATTTGGAGGTGGTTTGGTAGGAGAGGAGAGGTGTGGAAGATGTGATGTATCTTCCAGGTGGGGGGAGCTTAAGTTGGTAGGCTATGGAGGAGAGAACTTGGACAATTTTGAAGTGGCCTTCCCTTTTTGGGGCAAGTTTCCAAGTTGGGTAGGAGAGGTGGAGGTTAGTGGCTTCCAGCCACATCTTATCTCCAACTTTCCATGGTAGGAACTTGGAGGTGATATGTTCCTTCATGAATTCTTGAGTCTTCTGATGTACAGTGAGTGCCTCATCACATCCCTTGGAGATCAGGAAGAGGTGTGTTTCTAAGGTAGGGAGGAAAGTCTTTCCTAAAGGGGGGTAGGCACAAGGTTGGTAGCCCATTATTAGGTAAAATGGGGTCTGTTTTGTGAAGAAGTGGGTGGTGGAATTATGGGAGAACTCAGCTGTTGGTAGGAGCATAGCCCAGTCATCAGGTCTTCCTTGATAGAAGATGTGGAGATAGGTTTCTAGTTCCTGATAGACTTGTTCTGTTTTCCCATCAGTCTGCAGATGGTATGCAGAAGACAGCTTTAAGTCATATTTCAGGAGGTAGGCAAGCTCATGGGCAAAGGCAGAGGCAAATTGAGGACCCCTGTCAAAGATGCAGGTATCATGTAGACCAAATCTGGGGAAGACTTTGGTGAAGAACAGTTTGGCAGTGGCTTTGGCATCAATAGATTTAGAACAAGGGATAAAAATTACTCCCTTAGTAAGCCCATGGTCAACCACAACCAGAACAGCATTGAAAGAGTCCACTTTTGGAAGACCACTGATGAGATCAATCAAGATCTGTTGGAAGGGGTGAGTGGCAGTGGAGAAGAGTGGAAAGAGTGGGGGAATAGTGGGGTGGGTATTAACTTTATTAGCCTGACAGGTGGCACAGCCAAGGATATACCAGTGAATGAATGTGCCAATTCTGGGCCACCAGTAGTCCTGAGCAAGGCATTGTTGGGTGCAGAAGATTCCCTCATGACTGCCAGAGGGAGAGGTGTGGAGTGAGGAGATGAGAGCATGTTGTGCTGGCTCTGGGATTTCAAGTCTAGACTTGAAATAAAGAAGGCCATTATCCATGGTCCAATCAGAGAGAGCAGAGTGGATGAAGAGGGGAGTCTTGTTGGTAAAGGCAGCTGTGGCATAGAGTACCAGTGGGTTGGAGGGGGAAGCCTTTTCAATAGTGTTGACCAAGGAGAGGTCTAGGGTGCACAAGTTCTCCTCCTCCTCTGGGAGGTACTCATGAAGAGATGTGAGGGTCTGGGAGAAATACATTGTGGGGTGGAGGTCACCATTTCCATCTTTTTGTATCAACACTGCTCCAAGAGCAGTCAGTGATGCATCAGTCATGAGGGTGAATGGCTTAGAGACATTGGGGAGAAGAAGGATAGGGGCAGTGGTGAAGACCTTTTGGAAAGTGCAAAAGGCAAGTTCCTGCTCAGGTCCCCATATCCAAGGTTGTTTGACCTTGGTGAGGAGATGGAGAGGGGCAGTGACTTGTGAAAAATCTGGGATAAACCTCCTGTAGAAGTTATAGAAACCTATGAAGGAACAGACAGCCTTCACAGAGGAGAATTCCAGTTGACAATAGCAGATAGCTTGGAGGGGTCCATTTTGACAATTCCAACACCAATGATCATTCCAAGGTACTCTAACTTGGTCACATCAAAGGTACACTTAGACAGCTTCAAGGAGAGGTGAAGTTTGTAAAGGTGCACAAGAACCTTCCTGATTTGTTCATGGTGGGTCAGGAGGTCTGTTGAGTGGATCAGGATGTCATCCATGTAAATGATGACCCATCCCTCCACTATGTAGTCTTGGAAGGAGAAGTTCATAAAGCTCTGGAAAGTGGCAGGGGAATTGCAGATCCAAAAAACATCACCATTAGTTCAAAGAGGCCCATGGGAATAACAAATGCTGCCTTCCAGCAGCCCTCAGGTCTGATGAGGACATTGTTATATTCCCATTATACATCAAACTTGATGAAGACTGTCAAGTCTTCCAGTTTATTGAGAAGATCAGAGATGAGTGGAAGGGGGTAGGCATACTGTATGCTCATTCAGATATTGGTAGTCTTGGCATGGGTGAAGCGATCCATCTTTTTTTGGAACAAAGAAGAAAGGAGATGCCTGGGGTGACTTCAACAGAACTATCCACCAAGTTCTGAGGTGTTCTTCAATAAAGGCCTTACAGGCCTCCTGCTCCTGAGGGTTCAATGGATACACCTTGGCCACCTTTGGCATAAAGGTGTCTTTTAGCTTGATGGTGTGGTTGAAAGGGCATGTTGGAGGGAGGAGATTGTGGGTCTTTTTGGCAAAGATGTCTTGATATTCAACAAATTTAGCAGGAAGGGAGACAGAAGTTTTGGTTGTTTCTGCTGCAATCTGAGTTGAGAGAGTAGTCTTACAGATGTACTCTCCTTTCATCCATTGCTTTCATTTGCTGAGTTGGTGAGATATTTTCTCATCCTGGTCTCATCCTAACCAGCACATCAGGTATCTGTGGGGGACAGAGTCAACTGGAGTGTGGGGGGGTCAGGGAGTATCTGGGAGGAGGATGGTTCTCTTTTCTCTGTCAATCTTTGGGTTCTTTCAGCAAAGCCACACCATCCCTAAGATAACTTGAGGTCATTCACATTCTATGATTATTAGGTCCAGCTCCTCTTTTTGTCCATTGAAAGAGAGAGAGAGACCCTGGTCTTGGAGGATATTCTTCCCTGAGTATTTTCAGTTCCATCAACATTGTATGCTTTGATAGGGCTAATCTTTTGGATTGGTGCAGTCAACTTCTTGATCAAGGTGAGGTTGATAAAGTTTCCAGTGGCTCCACCATCCACTAGTGCTGTGGTTTCAATGCTTTGTGCTCCATGTGAGAGGACAATTGGGACTCTGATTGCTCATTCTACAGTAGAGTTTAATAGTACAGGAGTGATGACATGGAAGGGGGATGTTGAGGCGACCTTCCATTTTAAAAATCCTTCTGAGAGTCTTCCTCTTTGACCTCAGGTTCTTCTTCATAACATGTCTTCAGAACTACAAGGACCTCCTCTGATTTCTTGCCTTTTTTCTGAAGGGAGTACACATACTGCTTGAGGGGGGGGGAGGTGGAGCTGGGGTAGTTTCTGCTGCAGAGATCTGCTGAT